>CM076575.1:2095885366-2096148524 GCA_034641835.2 Pinus albicaulis | reverse complement strand
CACTCAATGTGCTCCCCCACTGAACACTTTGAGATTTATCAATTGGCTAAAGAAGGTGTTGCTCTTTGTATATTCATAATGTGCTATCATTTCCTCTATAAAAATAGACCAAGTGACAATTTTTTTATGGGAGCAAAGCCATCGATACCATACAAATGTATTTTGTTCTAAATGTAAAGTTGTGATGCATAACTTTTGTGTGTTTTGCACATTATTGAGATCAAAATATTGCTCCATCTGTAGTATCCATGTTACAGGATCCTTTCCATCAAATTTCCTCATATCCATTTTTGGAATATGGTGGTTCTTCCTTCCAACATTAGAGTTTATGAAATCATGATTAACATTTATTTTTTTCTCATCATGAGTTTCCTCTACTATATTTTCACAATTAGGAAACATTTCTTGTATCAACTTTGTCAAACCTTCCATGTCTACTTTTTATATCATTCTTCATGTTTTCCATTTTTTCATCGATATTAGCTTCCATGTCATCCATCTTAGATTCCATGCCAGCTTCCATGCCATCCATGCAATTCTTTAAACCATCCATCTTAGATTCCATGCCTTTCTTCAAACCATCCATCTTAGCTTCCACGCTTTTCTTCAAAACTTCCATGTCATTTTTTGCTGCTCTTTGCGAGAGCGAAATTTGTTGCACTTGCTCTTGTAATTTTGATATGTCATGTTTCCATTCTTTGTCTTCACGAGTCATAGTAGAGCCTTCTAAAGGCTTAGTGGGTGTTGAATTCCTTTTAGGGGACATTTTAGAATCCAATACTGATATATATTCTACAATATGCCCTTGGAATCAATTCAACTTGATTCTTAAAACAAGACTTATGCAATTCGGAAAAAAAATACACACCTTTTACTTGCTTTGGAGGAGCTTGATATTGAAATTGAATTATCTCTATAATTATGGATCCTCAATATCTGAAATTTGGCCCTGTAGTAGTCCTCTAAAGCTTCTTTCCAATTCCATAGGTTTGATCTGATTTGGATTCTTCAAGACAAATTTATGTCCAATCTCCCACAATGACCCAATTATGGACTAGTTTAGTAGAGAGAACTTTTATGACTTTCCATCTGTCATTGTTTCCTCCTTTGGCTCTAAAATTGATAGACATAAAAATACAGGCCATGTAATTGTGGTCAGTTTTTACAACATTCCAATCCGATGCTCAAACAGAGAGTTATGAAGATTTTCCCATGATCACCTCTTTGAGATGAAATTCAGAAGCCTGAAAACGCCCTAACTTCCATAGATCATATCTTCGCCAATATTGTGAACCAAGATCTAAAATTTTGTGATGATGTTCCTCAGGATTTAGGCTTCACACCCTAAATATTTCAGCTCCTGAACCTTCATAGAACTAAAGTTATAGCAGAAATTCCACGATGACCTGTTTAGGTTAAATTCAGGAGCTTGCAAAATGACGTACCTTCCATAGATCATATCTTCAAAACTATTGTGAATCAATATCTGAAATTGTGCGAAAATGTTCCTCAAGATTTCAGCTTTGCACTCTAAAAATTTCACCTTTTGAAACTTTGTAGAAAAAAATTTATTACGAACATATCGCGATGACATGTTTGGGTTAAATTGAGGAACCTACAAAATGATCTAACTTGCACAGATCATATCTCCGCAAATATTTCGAACCAAGGTCTGAAATTTTGTGATGATGTTCCTCAAGATTTTGGCTTCAGACTCTAAAAATTTCAGATTTTGAACCTTCGTAGAAAAAAAGTTATAGCGAAAATGCCACGCTGACCTGTTTGGAGCAGCGAAACCCTAGAATCTCAAACTCTGATACCAAATGTTGTGAAACCAGCTCCAAAAATAGAAGAATAGAGATATAAACGCCTTAGAAATAAGCCACTTCGAGGGGGAAACCTCCAATACATTACATGAATGAACAAGAATTGGATGATACAAATTACAAAACCTCCTTTCTATATATAGGAGTCCATGGGGCCACAATGTAATCCTAGTGGGCCACAATGTAATCCTAGCCGACCTAACAATAATAATTTAAGGGCATAATAATAACAATATGGGGGTTACAGGGGTAAAATAATAACAATAAGGGGGTTAAACTAACAATAATAAGGGACCATACTAGTAATATAGGGACCTAACATCCTAAGTCCTCCTTAAATAGTTTTTCCTAGACCTATTAGGAACCTTCTAGAACTTATGGGTTTTATCCACTTAGATCTTAGGAAATATTAATTTTCCTTTTTAATTTTCTTTTAGAATTTAAACCCCATCTTGGGTCCAAAATCCCTTTACTTGGCTTATTTTCCCACAAATCCTTTTGTGACCAAACTCACATAAACCCATCTCACTAGGTGGAGTACCTCCCAAGCTACACAATTCAACAACATAGTCTAGTTGTAGTAACTGTAACTTGTTGAAGCTCTTATAGTCAAGCGAGGGTTTGGTTGGGTTCCCAAGTTGAAAATAAAGTAAGGGTAGTTGTGAGGGAATGATAGCTAGGAAGGGTCAGGGCATGCAAAGGAATGAAAAGGCATGCTAACACATGTTGGAAAATATCAATGCATGTTGAACTAGAGTGTTAGGGAGTGTCAAGGCATATCAAGGGATAACTAGGTCAAAATGCATAGAAAGGAACGAATAAGAGTGTGTGTTAGGGAGTGCCAGCGAATTCAAGTGTGCTAAGGACGAAGTGTGTTAGGAGAAGTTCAAAATAAGATTTATAGGAGGAAAGACTATAGCTATTATACAGGGCTCGACATAGCAGTTTTAGATGAAGGGAGATCACTTTGTGCTACGCAGAACATTGTTTTGCCTTTAGCTATTTTTTTATATGAGATGTGCCACACTTTGGATACATGTTCATTATTTAAACTATTCTAGATAATTGAATATTGTACATTGTTGTCTATAAGTTTTGGGGCACTTGGATTGTGTCAACTTATATCTTGTGTGCCTTGTGCATCTTGTGGTACTTGCAAACTCTCAGTTAATGTTCTATTGTTTATATGAACTGAACATACATGTGAAATATTGCCTGTGTAAGCTATGTTGCTTAGTTTTTTTACAGCCATGGCTAGATCATGTGATCTTTGTCTTGGTAACTATTTAAGTGGGACAAGTTGAGCATGGACATGAGTGTCATAAGATGACTTATATGCAGTTCTTAGGTGAACAAGGAACAATCTACTTGTAGTAGGTGAAATTGGTCAAGTTGTTGTGGTTGAAGCATGCCAATATTATTACGTGAACTGTAGTATCCAAGGACTTGATTGGGTTCCCAAGTAGTGAAAAAATGTAAAGATAGCTATGAGGACATGAGTGCCAAGGCATGCTAGGGAATGCTAAGATGTTCTAGATAGTGCAAAAGCATGTCAAACATGCTAATATGTGCCAAGTGATAAGGCATGCCAAGATGTACAAGGGTGTGTCAATGCGTGGCATGGACTGTCATGGTAGAAAAAGGGAGAAACAAGTTAAACTACAAAGAAATGAACACATAAGAGGGTTAATAATTCATCCATTTAACTTTTCCAAGAGGGGCGTGCTAGGCATACCAATACTAGGCGCCAATAGGTGGCAAGTGAAAATTCTTGGTGCATTCTAAGTACCATGTCTTCCTTTGTTGCTTCTCATCTACTTTCCAACAATTTATCTCAAATAAATTTAATATTAAACCATGCCAAATCATACCAAGGAATATCAATGTATTCCATACATGCTAAGACTTTGGAGGTGCCAACACGTGCCAAGTGCCAATATGTCTCAGGGAGTGTTATGCATGCTATGAAGTGGAAGGGCATGTTTAAGAGTGTTAAGGTGTTCTAGAGAGTGCTAATGCATATTGAGGAGTGACAAGGAGTACTAGGAAAAAACATTAAGGGAGAACTAGGTCAAAATTCATGGAATTTAATGAATATGAGGAATGTGTGCTAGGGACTAGTGTTAATGAGTGCTAGCTGTCATTCCAAGGAGGGAGTGACAAGGTATGATAAGCATTGGTAAGACATGCTAGAGAATATCAAGGCATGTGAAGAAGTGCTAAAGTCTGCTAGGGAGTTCCAAAGTGTGCTAATTGTATGTGCCAAATAGTTCCAAGATATGCCAATACATTCCAGGTGCTAAGGATGTGTAGGTTGCTAGGGTATGTCAATATGTGTCAAGAAGTGTCAAGGCAAAAAAAGGAAGAACCAAGCTAAAATGCAAGGAAATGAACACATAAGAGGTTTAATAATTCGAGACTTTATCTTTTCCAAAATGGGCATGCTAGGCACACTAATAATAAGTCCTAATACATGCCAAGTGGCATTGTGTGCCAAGTGCTAATGTATGTCAATGCATGCAACCAAGGTGTTCCAGGGAATGCTAGGGACTACATGAATGCCATCACATGCTAGGAGTGTTCTTTGTTGTGCTAGCACATGCCACCATGTGCTTGGGCGTCAATGTCATGACAAGATGTTCTAGGTACAAATATTTTCCAAGACATGCGAGGTGCTAAGAAATGTTAGTGTGCCAAAGCATTAATTTAAGGTGTGCCCATTTTGTTGAGGAGTGTTAGCTCTTTCTCATTAATAAAATTGACAAGTTTAAAATAATATATTTCCTACACACACTAGTGGAACTTTATCTAAAGGAAATTTGCTAGATAATAAACTTAATAGATATGAATCATGTGTTGACTCATAGGAAAACTCTATTCGACTAGTCATTACTTGAGGGAAATGATACACACTAATTACTTCTTAACAAATTGACTAACTCAAAACCACTAAGGCGTTGTACATATTATAAAAAAGACTCCACAATAATGGTCTTAAATCGTTATCTTCTGACAAAAAATATATTAACAAGCACATATCGTCATAAAAACCTCATTGGAATGATCAATGATGACAAACATTTTTTTACCATTACCAAAAGTAACAAAAAGAGCATTGGAGAGGGTCATTAGAATTTCGTCACTAGAAGTGTCACCAAAGAGAGAATTAGTGATGGGCCTCTAACGACCCTCACCAAAAGTGTCATTGAAAATGGCTTTGGTGATGAACCTTAAAGGAACATCACTATATACACTTACAATGATGCTCTTTTAAGGATCGTCACCATATGTGACATTGGTGACGGACCTTAAAGGTCCATCACAAGCATGACCCTCACCAATGTCCTTTTCTATTTTAGTGTATAAATCTAATGTGCCTGAGATCTGGATGTGTGAAGGAGTGGTCGTATCGATTTGAGGAGAATAAAGAAGAACCGAGTCACAAGCTGCAAGAAGCAAGAAAAGAAACATCAGTTAGCTTCCCATGCTCTGAAAGATGACAGGGATGCATTCATTTTTGTTATCACTAGTTGGAGCATCGCTCATAATGGAGATGATACATCTGATGCCAATGTCAAAGACATTAAAACTAATTTCTTTTCCATTTCAGCCTTTTTGAATAATGCCTCTGTGAAAATTTTTCATGGAAAGCGTGATGAGATTGTCGGTACAAGTTTGCTTTGTTGAGAATTTTAGCATGGAGAAAGATATTTTTACTAAAAAATATTGATGATTTGTTAGAGGAGATGATAGAATTTCATTAGAAGTTGTTTTCTCGACAAATGTGGAATTATTGAAATTCCAACCAGAGGCTCAATGTTTGTAAGATTTGTCTCTGGAAGATGGAGTGAATGATGAGATAGATAATGGTGAAAATATTGTTGAAGTTTATGAGAAATTGCTAGAGATTGAATTTGATGCAACATATGCACGATATCATTTGTTGAGAAACATAGTTTGGACATTTGAACAAAAAACGTTACACTGTCAAAATGTGGAGAGGAACGTTAAGAAAAGGAAGCATCAACACAATTGTATTGAAGAGAAAAGAATTGAACTTGCATTGTAATATGTTAACCCTTCTCTACAATTGTTGAATTCTGAAATTACATGGACTTAGGGAGAAATACCGTGTGGAGGAGTAGCATAAGCTCGAGCGTGGAGACTTGCGCTATGGGTGTTTCAAGTATTTAAGACTTGCATGTGGAGGAGTGTTACTATGCATGTTGTGAAAGAGTTGTTGTAGCACAGTGAAAGCATGGAGCCGAATAGTCAAACTGCCATGGAAATTAATAGAATAACCTGCATATCTCACTATGAATAATCTGTGGTCAAAGATTATGAGAATCTTGCAAGCTGTGTAAAGTGTTTCTTTGTGAAGAAAGTTATGGTGCAACATTTGGAAAATTAAATCCGGTAACAACATTTGTAGATTATACGAGTTTTCTTTGGGGAAAAATGATAGCCATATAGTTGAAGAGTGGTGATAAATTTGGCCTCATGTTCTACAATATCTGGAGCATGAAAAAATCCATTGTGTACTCGAGAGTAATCTCATTGTATCCTTGTGCCCTGTAGATTTATTGGCGCCAGTGTGAAGACTGGTTAGGGAAATTCTATTGTCATCCTTACTTGTGTTGACCGTGTATGCTTAGTGGAACCATGTGCTTGTCAAGGGCCATTCAATAAGGACGTTTCGTTTTCTTTTCGACAACAGTGAAGTTTGGTTGAGCGACAGACCTCCGAAGAGAATAGATACATTGTGGAATAAATCCTCTGCAAATTATAATGAGGGTCTTGCTATGAACGCCAAGCAAAAAGGAGCCAAATTATGCCAGAATATAAGAGAAAGGGGTTAGATCATTTCACCCACAAGGAGATTCCACGGTAAGTGTTCATTGAATGAATCAATATTCATTGATTAAAGGTATTTTTAAAATTTGGAGGATTCAATTCCCTTGCCATACTCGAGAAGTTAATCTTTTTGTAAATTTTACGAAAGAGTGAAATAAATCCAAAGTTTAAGGAAGGGAGTTGAAATCCATCTCAGAAATTGATGTGTAAATATGATTTGAGCATGGCTATGGCATACCATTTTTGAGGTCGTAATAACTGTGATCTACATGAAGGAGCAAGCCTGTAAAGGAGCTTCTATGATTTCCATGAGTTAAAGATCATAGTTGATTGTTGCTTGTGGTGCATGTGAAAGTATTCACATTGTTCTATTCAAAAGGTTGTGCAGTTTGTGTTTGTTGCTGCCAGAGAAATATGTTGATGCCACCATGTTAAAAGGAAGTTTTGGAAAATTCCTATGAAGGAATTTTTTTTGTGCACTGAAGAGAGATGGTGTTGCATGAGAACTGTCACTACAAAGAAGGAACTGCATGGAAGTACAGGAAAACTGTCTGCACTAAGATAATGAGCGTGTTGAAAAGGTTATGGTATGAAGGGCATGTGAATATTCACAATGATAAGAATGACACAGAAGAGTGAAATCCGAAGAGTTGAAATTGTGAAGAGAAGGTTTATTGAATAACCTTGAAGGGAGCATAAGGTATGATAATTCATTTTAAAGAGGTATTTAAAATGTTGAAAATTAAATGGTTTATTTATTTTCACCATAAAATAAATCTGGGGAAAAGTGAATCGCATTTCAATTTAAAGGCTAAAGTATCATGATGTAATTAGTGACTTATGATATTATCATAAGAATGGAGTATGAAAGAGAATTGGTGGAGTGAAGATTTTACATCATGAGAATGTATTAAGGGTGGATGTTCATTGGTATATTGTATAACTTGAATTAGAGTAAAAATATCCACTATTGTAATTATTGGGTCAAGCTTTGAAGTCAAACACTGATGTTAAAGTCAAAAGAAAAAAATTTGGATAGCTTGAGTCAAGTTAAACCATTGAGTTATTGTACAAAAGGGTGCATTTTTCATCCAAGATGAAGAGTTGATGTCAAGTCTAGAGTCAAAGATCTTAAATCAATTCAAAGGTTTGAATGTAATTGGGTGCATGATCGGCAAAGCCCGACACCCAAAGATTTTGGTCATTGTAACGCAAGAATTACTACAGTTGTTGTTTGCAGTAAGAGAAGAAAGAAAGTTGCCCATAAATGATTCCAAAACAGAAAACAAAAGATACCGAGCGCAAGAAGAGAGCTTGTATTTTTGGTTGGCAAGTATGAAGGCTTGCTGAAAAGGGGATTTGAATGAAATCCACACGTGAACAAATGAAGTTCAAAAAGGAGGAGAAGATGACTGTTGATAGTCATTTCAGAGGTTCTGAGAAAGACCACAACAAAAGAAAGAAGAAGGAAGATGCCAAGACAAATGGCATATGTAAGCAGTTGATTGATGAAGAGTATGAGAGGGAGAAAGATGAGATAAAAATTCATCTTGAGTTATTGATGGAATTTTTGCAGAGAGATATGAAAGACCAGAGACATGGTTGGACCATGAGGAAGAAATTGAAATGGCAGAGGCTACACACAAAGAGGGAACAACAGGTAAACATACAGTTAATAGAAGAGCTAAGGAAGCTCGAGTAGATGATGAGTGTGAAATTGAGATGTGAAGAACTCATAGAAACTGAGTTAGAAATGGAAGTTTCCATTTGTGGCCCAGAAAAGGGTGAAATTCTGGGTGAAGAGATTAATGAGAAAGATCTCATGGGCTATTGGAATAATTCAAAAGAATTGGAAGATGTGTTGACAAGAGAAGCAGATGAGGCTATGGAGCCTTGTATTTTTAAATCTCATAGTTTGTGTAAGTTTGCAGGATGTGTAGAAGATGATGGACAATTTGGTGAAACTGTCACAGAGATGAATGAAACTCTTGAGGTGAAGTATGATAGAGAATGCCTTTTAGATGAGGAAGGTACTGATTTCTTATAGCAGAAATAATTCATAGATGAAATCTTGTTTGGTGTAAGATAACCAGTTGAAGCTGTTATGGAGCATAGGCATAATGAAAATCTGTAGTGATATTCCAAGGAGGTAAACAAATGAATTTATTTAATGAAATTGATGACAGAATTTTGCAATGTGATGGTACAAAAAACAGGATAACTCAGGAGGATTTCCAGAAGAATAATGAAACTGGGAATGAAGGTTGTGATGAAATGCTGGAAAGATTTCACATGGAAATAGAGTTCTTGGAAAGATGGCTCAAGGAACCTGAGGGAGAAGTGAAGCTTGCAGAACCTCATACAGAAGAGATTGCAGCTGCCATGCATTAGAAGGATGAAATGTTTCTAACGTTTATAGAGTTAAGTGAATGTTTTAACTCTTCAAATAATAATGTGGTTGTAGGTACAAAAGGCAACATTAATAAATATGATGTTGAAATCAGAGAAATTGAGAAGAAAGTATTTGGAGATGAGATGAAAGATCAGGAGCAGCAAGAAAGTTATGTCCTTAGAGACATAAAGGAAACATCAGTATTAAACTGACAGGATAAAGATGAAAGCAGCCAACAATTCAAAACAGGATCTACTAAAATCCAGAAAGTCTATGATGGGAGATTGGTGCTTGAAGCATCAAAATAGGCCGAAAGGTCTTGTATTTTTAAAATTAATAGTTTGTTGATGAATGTAAGCACATCACTAGATGAGAAATTTGTTACTATAGGAGCAGTCAATGACTATAGTTGTGATCAAAGAGAAATTCTTGATTATTCTTCATTTTAGGAAGTTGAGTGTTCAGTGCAATTGGATACGGAAGCATTATACAAAGAGGAATTACTCCGAGGAATTGGCGGAAGAAATTGTTGGAAAGGCCGATGGAATCCGGTTAATAGAATGAGTGATGCTTATGTACAGCTAGTTCGAGATTCTTTCAAAGTTTGGAGACCAGAAGAATGGATATCAATGATTCTACACAAGTCTGTAATTTTTGAAATAAAGATGATGTGGTATGGAAAAGTGAGAGTTACAACCAATAGTATTCTCAAAATACTATTTTGGGAATTCTGTGCAAAATTGCAAAATGGAGTTGACACTTTAAAAGACCAACGACAAAACAGAGTTTGGAATCCTGGAGGGAGCAAGTTATTGAGATTTGTGGCTGTCATATAATTACAGAAAAGTGACAGACCTCGTAGAGAGGAGTCTATGGAAACTTCTCTACATGGGGAGTCTGATGCAGGAGCATCGAGCTTAATTTTCACTATTTATTTGTATGAGATGTTTTTTTAATTATTTTATAAATTATGTACATTTTAAATAAATTAAAAAAAAAAAATCTGAGTATGAGATTTGTTGTAAATATTCCCTTAATTAATTGAGAATATGAGTGGAGTTGAGTTGGATAGATATTTTAGGGATTAGAAATTCCTTAAATGGAACTTAGTTGAGTCAAAAAAGGGATAAATCTATTTTAGAGTTTGGTTGAGATATTTGGGGAGAAAATCATGGATTGGAATTAATCCACAATTATGTATAAATGTGAAGCTTTGTGTGAGGATAAAGAGACACAGAGAATGGAATATGATAGAGTGATATAGAGATAAATGGTGTGAGAGTTTATGTAAAGGGTCGAGAGCCAAGAGGCCAACAATTGTAATATTCGGCCAAAATGGTTTGAATCTGAAATTTCTTGTGTTATTATATATCAATATTTTGTTTGCGTTGGTTCTCTCTTCTTTATATATGTTTTGAGTTGAATATAATGTGGTTTTAATGAAAATTTTGATGAGGAATTTCATGTTAAAGGAAATACACACCCTTCTATGTGCTCTACTATGATTTATGTAGAATCTCTGCATCAGATATTATCTTCAATTGTTTTTGAAAACCTTTACTTAGATGGTAAAAAGGTTTCAGGTTTGAAATGGTTAAAAATTAATGCCACACTACAAACTAATTGATATAAATAGTCCAAAACAATAGCATAATGGGTTTTAGACGGCTAGTCAATGCATGTGTTGTGAAACATATTGTCATCTCTTGTAAATGTATTGATCAAATCATGTACGGCCTCTATCCATTATAGGATAAAACCAAATAGCGCTAATGTTAGTGAGAGTGTCATATAAAATAACAATATTTTGGAGGCTAGGGTGTTCCAATATGAGAAAAGTCTATAGGGATAGGAACTTGCCATTGTTAAGCACTTATTCACATGGATTTGCAATAAATTGTTTGAGATTGAGGAGACTTGAAATGAGTGTTGTCATGCCAAGACAATGTTGGAAGTAGAAATTGTCAAGACCCATGTATTCAAATTTTCGATGGCTAAAATAATAATACTCCGTATTCTCATCTGATTTTATCAATGGCTCATGCATATTAGTACCACTAGGTAGCTAATATTATTTATGGTACGTAGTATAAATATGCAAGTGCCAATGCTACACTTTTGTACAAATATGTCTAACCATAAGAATGTTAACCAATGATGTGTCTACTACCACTCCCGCTCCTCTTCCTACTCTTTGCAAAATGACACCTCCGCAATATATTCAAAAGGTCGTTGTAACAAAAAAATTTGAAAAATAACGAACGTTTCACAATAATGAATACTAACAGTCAACACCCACATCATCACTACTATAACCATGTGCTAAAGATTATATATTGATTACTTCCCTTTCTTGTGCAAATACTCGATTTATGTTGCGTATTTCAGAGAGGTAACGAGGAGGATTTCTCGTATTCTTTTGTTCTTCTCCCACCTATAACATGTAAAATCCCGCACATAAAAAAAGAAAATAATAGCCCATACGCCATAATGTATTGAATGCCAATGTGATGCCAACACGTCATGATATCAATGTTCTCGATGTATTATTGGTTCTAAGGCAGTAACGCACGATAAAAATCCACCATAGTTGTGAAGGATGAAAATATTCACATTAATGATATATCAATGCCACCTTTCAATATAAAAATCAACCAGGTGTGCAAACACTTGTCTTGGATTCCAGCGAGCCATATATCCAAAACAGATGGGGAAAACTCTTGCCAGGATCAACCATCATCAATATCGTCGGTGCTGGCATACAAACGTTCCTTTAATTTTGTATGCCATAATAATTTTGTCATATAATTTGTCTGATTATCTGTCGATGCGTGTCCATTGCTGCCCAATGTACTAATCTTGTCACTGCTATTGTAATAACGCATCTCTCAAGTCTGCATACCCTGTGATACTTCAGATCTGTTGCCCCAAAACTCAAGGAAACATGTCACTGTGATAACATTCACCAGATGCGTTATTCATTCAATTATAACGCATGTCACTGTGATAACATTCACCAAAATACTTGTAACGCCGATATAATGATGTTTGATTCCAGGTTGTTCAGCGCATCTAGGGGTGTCATATTATGTGAACATAAAATTGAATTTAAAATTACTGTCCACTGAGAACAATGTCAGGCATCTAGCTAGGAAATAACATAATGGCTATTCAACTGTTCTGCATTCAATGTGTTTAATGGTTCAACTATCTCAGGTTTGAGTAGCGTATGCTGATATGCTGGCACATATATTCTTTTATTACGAAAATAGTAAAATAATAACCATAATACACTCGACTATTTTCAAGCATGTCTGAGCACAGGTCTGAAATGTCAGGTCTCTTTCTCAAAATATTGTCATGAATGCCACATAAATCATAATTGTGTCACGACTTCAATAGAAACCGGTGAGAGGAATGTATAGATTTGGACTTGGTAGGAGGGACAAACAAATAGACAAGTCCAACTGCAATCTTTCTACGAAATCCAGTTACAATTTGTTCATAAAAGCATGTGCTCTCGAGAGTACATTTCATTATCTGATGCTCAATGCTTCAACCTGTGTCCTTATGATTTTTTCCAGCATGAGCAATCTCTTTTTAGATTCACACAACAGATGCAGGCACACAATCTTTGTCATTTTCTTTTATTTTGCAGTCTATGTAATATTCGTCATAGAATACATAACTTTTGTTACATCTTCAAGAGGATAAAAGAATGGACTGTTCTTAGCCATAGATTTTGAGGATGACTGTTCTTAGTGCATCGAAATGTTTTAAATTCAAAATCTATAGCACCCCACCAACTTCCTGTACACTGCCTCAATGAACCACAATACATAACTCAGTACCACTTCTCTTAATTATTTCACCAACTATATTTATACTGCTATTGGTATTGTCAAGTAACATGAATTATATTTCACTTCCAATAACCATACAATGCTTCAAAAAAACCATTGTTGGATTTTTTTCGCAAAATTGATTCCAAATTTCATTTAAAAAACGCGGATCCCTACTAATTCCATGCATAATTTCTTTGAATGAATATTTGTGTCCTTTTCTTCCTTTAGTGACATTTTAATTTTTCTTGTTGAAGGAATTGTGAAGGTGAAGGAATTGTGCAGGTGGTGCTGATATTTCTTCTTCAGATTTGGATTTCTTCATATATGTCATCTTATTTTTCTAAATTTGTTGTTAATATATTTGTAGAGACTCCAAATTGTATAATATATTCTCAGAATACTGTTGGAGCTACTATCTCCCTGGGATGTTGCTACTCTTTTATCATTGACTCGATGAATGCTTTGCTTCTTAGAGAAACTCCCCATAAAATCATGATGACTTCATTATGTCATTGATGTAACAAGCTGCTCTCTTTTCTTCTTCTTCCATACTTTTGTAGATTTTCATGCATTTACTTCATTGTTTGATCTTCTTGTAGTTTCCTTCATCTTATGCCTAAAAATCTTTAGGGTATATAGTAATTTGCAGTCTTTGGCCTTGTGGATAAAGTTATTACACTCATAACATCTTGTTGTTGGAATCACTATTTCAGTTAGACCAAAACCCGCAGGCATTAGTCTCTGCTACAACCGCTAGAGTTAGGATCCACTAGAGGTGGTTAGTCCATGTCGCGAAACACACTGGGAGCGTTGAGCCCAATGTCCAACAATCTCCCCCCTCCAACGTGAGCTGGGTGAGTTTCGAACTAGAGACCTGTCGCTCTGATACTACTTGTTGGAATCACGATTTCCATTAGACCAAAACCCCTAGGCATTAGCCTCTGCTACAATTGCCAGAGTTAGGATCCACTAGAGGCAATTAGTCCATGTTGCGAAACACATGGGGAGCATTGAACCCAATGTCCAACACTTGTGTGGAAAAGAAATGGAGAAAATGGTGTGTCTTTTCTTTTGCACATAATTTTATTTGCATATAGACTACATTTAATAGATTTGTGTCCATATCCATTGCACAAATAAAAATAACCATAAAAAGAATTTGTGTACCTCGTGGATGATTGTTTTCTATGCTTACTTTCTTGAGGGAACTTTCTTTCATTGTTTGTTGAGGATATATTCTTGCTTGCTTCTTGTAATGCTCATTAGCATTGACTTGTTTGTTCTTACAATCTAATGCCACAGGACCATGTTCATGGCAAGAAAAACATGTGATGGTTTTATCTAATGCCACAGGACCATGTTCATGGCAAGAAAAACATGTGATGGTTTTCCCATGAGCAAGGAATCTCCTTTGAGATATTCCGAATTTTTTCAACTCATTTTCAGGAGAGAATGATATTCTTGTAGTGAACCCTTTCTTCATATCATTCATTGGATTTTGATATTGCTACTTGTTTTTATTTTCTTATTTATTAATCATGATGTTTGTTTCTTTGTCATTTACTCTGCTTATACCTTCCCATAATGGTATTTTTAGGTCTAATTCATTATCCTCTATGAATTCCTTTGAGCCAGTCTTCTTCTTGGAGACATTATCATCTTCTAAATTTTTAAGTAATCTGCTCTTCTCATCTAATTTATTACTTTCTAGGACAACTTCAGTTTCTAACCTCTTACCCTGTACCTATTTATCCTTTAGTTGACTGTCCATAACCTCTCCTAATCTCCTTGTTTATTCAAGTTGTGCCTCCAGGCCAAAAACTTCTTCCTTATGCTCATATTCTCATCTCTCATCACATATTTGTACTAGTTTCTTCAGATCTTTTTTTTCATTCTTCAATATTCCTATTTTAGTCAAGACAATGTCAAGTTTGGCTTGTTCTTTAACTGTCTTTTCTTCATGAAAATCAGGTCCATTCATACTAGCAGAGACTTCATTTGACTGAAACTTTTCCTTATGAAAAGGATTTTTCTTCTTCTTGTTTATCTTCTCCTTGACTATGAAACCAACAATGTATCCTTCATGCATGAGATGTAATCTATCCCAGATTTATTTTGCAGAATTTAAGTCTATTATAGTATCAAGATCCTTATTATGAAAACTATTAAAAATACCACATTTTTCTTTACCATTCAACTATTGTTCTTGAAAAGAGGGAGATTCGTTGCAGTAACCATAACACACAAGCTTCCATACACTAGGTCCATAAGCTATAAGTTCAGATTTTACCTTATCTCTCCATTCATGAAATTTTGTTGCACTCAACACATGTACACTTTGATAGTCCATGACTCAACTAGATCTCCTTCAAGCTATTAGGCTTACACCAAAGTAACCTACTCTGATACCAATTGATGAAAAATTGACTAAACTGAGTGGGGGGGTGAATCAGTTTAGTCCATTTATGGACATTAAAATTATTTTCATTAAACTCATTAACTGAAACATTACATGAGCCTCTTAGCAAATAATTACCAGCCAATTGAATAAGTGAAAAACAAGTAATAAGGAGGCTAATACATCACATCAACACATAATAAAAATGCATATGGACACTAGATATAAGTAGAAACCCATAAGGGAGAAAACCACAATTTTATTATTATTGTGATGCAAAGGAAAGATACCTACTCCTTGTTACATCTGATTTTATATTGGCTCCAACCTACAGGAGGCTGCTACCTCAATTTTCTACAAGCTACAACATGCAAGGAAGATCCAAATCCTATTTGTTTTATGCAGGCTATCACCCACAGGAGGCTCCTACCTCAACCATCTCCAACTGAATATTTATCAAGCCACAACTTAAAAGGAGACCACAATCCCCTCATACAACATGAAAACAATATGCTTATTTACCTGGTCATCAATTCTGCATACCTCCATCTTTACTTATGCCTTTTCTCCCCTTCAAATATTCTTCACATTTGCTTTATATGTGCCATGTAACTAATGCATAATATGTCAATAAGGTCTCACACATTATCCCACTCTCTAACCAACTTTTTCCCTCCAAAATAACATCTTTTATAAGTCTCACTATGAGTTTCCTATAATTTTCTCCAACTTTGATTAGAGACATGCATTAGGTATCCAATAATTTACTCACTATGAGTCTCCTATAATTTACTCCAACTTTCTTAGAGACATGTGTTAGGTCCAATCCTTAATGCTTAATGTGTTTCGTTAGATTTTGAAAATAATTGGATTAGAAGGTTGGATATTGTTTCTTCTATGAAGGTTTCTTATAAACTCTATGTGTTTTCTTGGTTGGTGAGCTATTAGAGTTTCCTTTGCAAGGTTCATTTGGCTAAGAGTGTTCTATTTTAAGGGCTATGCCTTTTATTTCTCGAGACAAAGAATATGAAGCATATTTGTTTTGTTTTCCAAGGATTTGTTGGGATTAGGTTTAGTTGCTGTCAGAAAAAATTATTCAAAGGAATTTGCATTAGAGGAGAGGATTTTTGGGCTATTCCAAATCAGTGATTTTGGATTTTCTAGCTGGTATTTGGTACTGTGTGCGAACTTGAACATTTTTTTTCTCTAGAAATTTCACTACAAAATGTGTGTTTGAAAATGAGTCCAACTTTTTGGTTGCTTTCTATCGATCATGGAAATAAGAGTTATGTATCAAATTATTGGAAAATGGGTCATTGCAGATTAATGATTCTTAAAAGTGTTGGTATTAGCAATGATTGGATCTCTATTAAATGCAATAATAGTGGAAATTTTTCAACTTTTGCAGATGCCTGATATTGGAATCATTGGCGATTGGGGAATTGGGTGGAGTAATCACATTGTACAAATATTAAATTCTTTCAAATCTTGATGAAGGCATTGAAACTTTTAATTTTTCATCATAACATTTGGTAAATCCATAGACACTTTGGTTTTCCATCAACACTTTACTAATCCGCCCACACTTGGGTAATGCATCAACACTTTGGTATTCTGTCAACAATTTAGTAATTCATTGATGCTTTGGTAAATCCACTGAAACTTTGGTAAATCCATAAATTGTTGGGAATTTCATAGAGTGAATCATGATGGAAAACATATATTTTCCACCAATGATCGATGAAACAATTCAAACTTTACAAGTTTCTTTGTGGATGACATGGCAGGGTCCACATGGTAGTACATATGATGATGACATGGTAGTGTGACAATGGCGTGATGTAGTCATGTGGCTAGACCATAATAGTGACATGGTAATATGAAATATGACATGGATTTGGGAATGTAGGAGGTCATAAATACTTCTATGAAAGGTTTATTATTAGCTTGGCATGAAATTCTATCAATATTTTGGGTTGATGGTATAAGGAATCATTATTCACAATTTACTTGAGGATTGGCACAATGTCAAAGGATTGTGCTAATGATAATCATATCAATGATTTATTTGAGAGTTAGTACAATGTTAAAGGGTTGAATTAATGGTCGATGGTTGTATCAATGATTTACTTGAGGTTTGGCACAATGTCAAAGGATTTCAACAATGTTAAATGGTAACTTCAATGATTCACTTGAGGGTTTGGAATAATGTTAAAGGATTGTGTCAATGGTTTATGGTTGCATCAAAAGGGAAAGGAAGATATATAATTGGGATACCGATGTGAATTGGTGCATATGCCACAATAACATGCTAATTTTTTTTATGCTAACATGGTAAGAGAGAGAAGTCTCTTAATGTCAACTTTGGAGGGCCATAACTTCGCATTTGTAACTTGGAATTTGAGAAATCTCTCGATGATTAAAATATGAATATGAGCTCAAAACGGAATGTAGAGCTATATTAAGGATGGAAACATGGATACCCCATCCCCTTAATGTCACTCATGGGGTTGGGTAGGTTACATGGTGGTATTAGAGCATTGGTTCCACATAATGGCCAGATGGGCCATAATAGACCACTGATATTTTATTATTATAATTTATAAAGCTAGAGTAATAGAGGATTTTTTTTCTTAGAAGAGAAGATATAAGGTAGCGAAGTTCAGTAAATCTTCACATATTATAGCAAAGTTCCAATGATAGACCTGGATGGGTTAGAGATAAGCCAAGAGGAAAAATTATCAAAGTTTTGGTTCATCATGATGCCTAAAGTGCTAGAGATATACTATAGAGACATAATTTATAGATAAATGGATCACATATTGAGGTAGCATTAATTGAGAGGTGAATCACAAAGAAAAGCTTCCATAGCAAGAAATATCACTATCAGGCTATATGTCATGGGAACTAATATTACTAGACAAGAGAAAGGCTATATATATCCAATATTGTTGGAAAAAGAATGTCACAAGATTTGTGACATGTGGGATATATATTTATTAAGATATTGAAATATAATTGTTGGATGTAAGGAATGAAGAAGTTTAGTGGAATGTTGATGGCCAAAGTTATGAAGGATATAGTTAGGATGTTGACTAGATTTCCTTTATAAAACTAAGTAAAATTATAATTGTAGAAGCACATGCCCAAGTGGCCTAAACATAATTATGAGGGAGAATCTCTCAAGTTATCTCTTTTTATTTTGAAAACCTTTCTCAAGTTTTTAAAATATTATTATGTGCTTTCTCAAATTCATGAAAGACGATTTAATATGTTTGATCTTTGGATAATTTATATAGGTATTGGTTGGAATGCCAGGGGTTTAGAGGTGGCCAGATAATGGAAATAATTTACAATTTTCAAAGGGAGAATAGTTGAAGTTTTTTCTTCGAAGAGACTTATGGATTATTTACATGAGGACTAGAATTACCTTCCCTCCATGTTTTTTCTCATCTAGCTACTCGTTTTACTTCCTTGAGGATCATGTTGTTGGAATAACTGAAGAAGCATTGACAATCCTATTACAATAAAAGAGAGAACTTGGGATAGTATTGTTGCAATCAAAATAATGCCAAGAGTTGGTGTGAACACTGAGGATGATGTTCCCTTAAGGGGGATGTAACAACCCCATATTAACCCACAAATTAATTTTTAATTAATTATAATTAATTATGTAACATGTTAAAACATATTGTATTACTTTTGTTAACATGGATGTGTCACTATTACGAAAAAGATGAATTGGATGAATATAGGAACAATTTATATATAATATAAATGCTTGATTAATGAATATATGAATAGAACCAACTCAAAACATATCAGCATTAATACGAGCAATGATACCACAAGTTGGGAAGTAATGAGGGGGTTGTGGGAAACTATCTTGCCAAAGCCTTGCCATGAAATTCAAATTCAAATCCAACCTTTTCTCCCTTTCCCAAGAGCTTTTTGATTGTGAATGACTATGGAAATGGAATAATCACCCTTATAATTATGAAATTTGGAGTGATAGCTAAAGTGTTTCTTCAAAATTCAATGAAAGGAATAGGCCTAGTACATTCCTTGGTTATTTGAATTTGAACCAAGGATTGGATGAAGGCTAAGGTAAACATAGGTCTATACAACAAAATTTGAATAGAATATGGAGAATTCTGGAAGGGGTCATGGACCCACAAATGGAAAATGATGTGAAAAAACTATTCACAAGGGAATTCAACCATACATAGAGAGATGGGAGGAAAATGAGTGCCTAGAAAAACTATCTCATGAGTAGAATATTGCTAATCTTGAGTGGAAAGCTTTATTTATTATTATGGAGAATATATTATGTTTGGGATCTCTTAAAAATGAGTTCTTCATGGAAAATATTGAGAAGGGATTTTTGTAACTTATATGAGCAAAGAGGTTCTTAAATTGATGTGTTTTAGCTAGCATGATAAGCAATGGGAAATTAAATCACTGAGTGACTAGAGAGAAATAAAGGGATTTATTTATTACTATTCTAGAAAACAAAGAGGCATCTAGAAATTTTTGGAGACCTAAGGATCAATAGGTAGAGGATCTCTCTGATGTTTTCATGGTAGTGAAGGAGATTTTCCTTCACCTAACCTGTTTACTAATGAGTTGTCATTTTTTCCCTTGTGGTATCATGGCCTAGCTGGGATGTCTAGTTGTAGAAAGTTGATGTGCAACTGACCCTATGGTTGGGTAGAAAACGACCATTTCCATATTAATTTCTAAAAGAAAGTGATTTTTAGATAAGTATCTCCACACTTTAATTGGAAATGTAATTATTCATTTATTGACATGAAAATGATGAATGCAAATGTGTGAATAAATGTTGTTTCTTTGTTGGTAGTTCAATTTATATATGTGGGTTTATGCCTAATTTTTTCAAGGAATATGTAGGATTCTTAGGTTTCCTGATGACCTGCTATCACAGGAGATAAGGTTGTAATAATCCTCTTAAATGATAACATAAGGCTAGAAGGATAGAGGAAAAACTCTAATTGTCGGCGTCTTAAACAACCTTGATGGTTTTCTAGTAATGGAATACTACTAGTGGTTCTAAAATATGAGGGTTGGGCCTGCACCAACAATGAAAAGGTGTTTTTGGCATGTTGCTCAAAACATAAAGCTATCCATATGGATTCAAAAATTTGATTGCAAGAGTACTTAGCTTTTATGGTAAATACTACATAAAGAAAGTCTTCATAGAAAATCTAAAAGATATTTGATATAATATTCTTGAAATAATCCATGATCATGTGTAATCTATTTCAAGAGCTAAATTAAAGTACTTGGAGCCTCCTAGATATAATATTTATTTAGAGTGCCATTGTTGTTATAATTATGGTGCTCATACAACTATAATTTATTTTCATCAAGGGTTAAGAAGGTTTGAAGGTGTTTTTGGAAAAGGTAGTTTTAGGATTGGCTAGCCATAGAGAAATATGGTCCTTATGGCCTTAAATATATTTAATTGATGAAGTTTGAAGTATTTCTTCTAGTTCATACAAGATAATCACTTTATTCAACTATATGTCTCTTCATTAACATGGCTAAGGTTCTTGGTTCTTTGTGGCTTGAGCCATTGGTTACAAAAAATTCTCTCTCTCTCTCTCTCTCTCTCTCTCTCTCTCTCTTTATATATATATATATATATATATTATTGTCTTCAAAATACAACCTCACTAACTTAAATTTTCAACCAATGTAGGTAAGCTTATTTCAAGGTTATCGCACACAGTATATGTAGGAAACATTATTTAACATGAATTAACTATACCTAAATCACCTTATGATTCCTCAATAGGAACTTATTCAACCAAATCCCAAAGTTAGTATGGTTATTCACACTTGCATGAATGGAAATCAACTCAATGTTTTAAATAAATATCTTGTTGTCAAACATGCCACTTTCATGAAACAAAACTCTTTGCACACAATTTTTGAAATGGAAAACACACTTATATAAATAAAATATCACTTGGATACCCTAAACCACTCTTTTATATAGGAAATATAGCTCATAGAAATCAAGTCCTCACTTACATAAAATAACTAAATCACAACCACACAATTTCTAGTTATTATGCTACCAACTTCGAAATGAAATCATGTAATAACACAACCACTTGTTTAATAGAAATTTTGAATCTAAGACGCATTCAATGAGACAAGGTTGGAAATAATAAAGGCAATAGAAAATTATTAGCACTATGTAATAGAGGGAAATCATAGAAACCTATAATAGCGGTAAACCAAGAGAAGTAACATGTGAATGATAAATGTTTATTCTACGATGACTGCAACCGAATATTTATATCCTATTATTCAAACCTTTTGCAAACTATCATAGCATATCGGTATCAACAAAGCCTCCATATAGAAAGAAATATGTAACAATTGTAAAACATATTTACATGAATTGAAACCACAACCTTCAAGTAAATAAATAAAGTAACTATGTTACCTTTATGTACACACAACAATCCCTTCTAAAGAGGATGGTCCTTCCTCCTTAGTATGAAGTTGGATATGCTATAGCTCATAAGAAAACAAAACACATCACAGTGGAACCATGAAATTATTGAAGATTGCAATAATTTGAAAAATAAAATGTACAATTGCATAGTTAAAATTAAAAATAAAGCCAACCCCATTTTTAGGGCATAAAGATCATTATTATAAGTTTTTCTTCTTAGTCCAATCTTACTGCAAATCACGATTAACAACCATGAGAACCTTTTGATTCTCAGTTTGTTCAAATAATAGTAATTTGAAGTATTCTTTCAAGAGATATACAACAAATTAAGTTCAAATAAAATTGAAGGCATAACAATTTCCTCATTTTAGTGAGTAGATAGAATGTTGGGAATCATAATTGTTGTGCCAAAACTAGCCACGTTGTCAATAAAGGTCAATTCCCTATTGGCACAATGGTCCAATTTTACCGCAATGAGTAATAACATATGTATCAGTACTTGAAGATAACATTGAGAATGATATCACCATGGAACACAATATTCAACATTGGAAAAAAAACCAAACTAGATGTCATTGGTATGGTGTAAAAACATCACAAAATCCTGGAGAAACATGTCACAACATCTGGAACAAGGGAATAACAACATCCTAGCGGACTAGGTCATCCTGTAAACATTCTTATTCATCATTTTATTAGTAAAAATTCTTAAAATAACCATTCTCTCATAAAATTCAAGAAAAACAACATAAGTTAGAGTGACATGAGAATGTGGCATACCTTGGTCAAAAATATAAAAAAAATAGATAAAAGGATGTGATTATTAAAGGAAAAATGGTTTAAAAGGTAGAAAAATGCATTGAAAATAATTCCAATTCTTCAGCCCAACATCTCCTCCCAACTGAAGCAATTTCATGTCCCCATGCTGACCCATCAGGTAACCTTCAAAGTATATTGTGAGTGTAGCTTAGTGAAATTATAATAATCTACAGGATCCTCTGTGATGACCCTAAATCCTTTAAAATAAATTAGGTACAACTACCATGTCTCTACATCCCTAGGATTTAATTGAAAATAATGTTGATCTTGGGCACTAGGAGCCAAATTAGAGGATACCATAATTTAGATCCAAGCCTTCAAGGCCCAAAACACCTGATATCGTTAACATTTATTGTTACTCTTGAGAGGGAATCTGTTATGTGGAATTGTGATCTACGGATAAACCAAATTCCCTAATTGTGGTGCTAGTCACTTAGAACAATAGAGGAAATAATAAATATCACTTTATCTAAAATGAGCAGATGTACAGAATGGTAAAGGAGCCTACTTGTGATTCAATAACTTCTCCTTATCCTTCTATCATTGTTGTTTTCGCTCTCAATTCAACTCAAATTTTCAAATCAATTCCCACGAACCCAAATAGAGAAAAACAAACAACATGAAATATATAGATATATACTTATATTAATCAAATCAAATTGATTAGATATGAAATACATACATCATTCAAGAATTCATTGCACAATAAATAGAGACATATGTATGGGAAAATGAACAACAATCTTTATTAAAGAGTAGAAGGGGGAGGTTACAACCAATGGATCAATTTTTTGCCAACCTGCTTCAGCTTCATTCCAGCCTCATCACATCCAACATCATACCAACAACATATCATTATTTTCACTCTCTTATCACATGAGAATCCAATTACATAGATTTACCAAAATTCTTCCTTCCTTAGAACTAGGATGTGCACTCAATCTATAGGAAAACTGATGGTAGTTTCTCAATGAATGACTTTATAATAATAGGCAAGACATGTTTCCAAGTTTAGAGTTGTTATATGGACACTTGGATTCAAAGTTTGACCCATATGGACTCTTCTAGAAGGCACTAGCCATGTGGAGATTCCCAGAACAATGAGAATTCCACTCCCAGGTGACCAACGTACTCTTGAGTGTCGGGAAATGCACTGTAGTGCACCCTTGAATGGAGGATTTGGCACTGCAACATAGGTAGTCCCTTTAGAGACTGCGTTGGTGATTCAATAAGTGATATAACATATATTTCAAACCTTGGAAATATCACAATAGAAGTCATGAATGAAATTTTATTCTCTTGGGGCATATAGAAACTGCAATATAAGGGGATGATAGACCCTATTTCATTGGTACTGGGGATGATGTCCAGTTTGAGTAGGTCATGGGGGATGATGCCCAAATTGACCTATAATAGCTACCCCCTAAAGCATGAAGTCAGAATAATAATAATATTTGGATGAGATACTTTACGATGTGATGAGCCGGAACAAAAGTGGACAGTGACCTGCATCAATCTTACAATACATTACATAATGATATATTTCATATTGATCACCAATTGGTGAGGAAGGAATTCCCATGCTCAACACATAAACTATCTAATAACATGTACATAATCTATAAATTCGCCTACATTGGAATGTTTCCCAATACAGACATGCCTACAGATATAAGCCCATGTTTGGATGATGATGTGTATGTAAATCCATCCTATAGATGATGTGTACAACAATCCTGAAATCACAACCCAAATGGATGAAACTAGATTTTTTGGAATCACGATTTTTGTTATACCAAAACCTACAGGTGTTAGTCTCTACTACAATTGCCAGAGTTAGGATTCATGAGAGGCAGTTAGTCCATGTCACGAAACACATGGGGAGCGTTGAAGCCAATGTCTAAAAATCTCCCCCCAACATGAGCCGGGTGAGTTTCGAACTTGAGACATATCACTCTGATACCAACTGTTGGAATCACGATTTCCGTTAGACCAAAACTCGCAGGCGTTAGTCTCCGCTGCAATATCTAGAGTTAGGATCCACGGGAGGCAGTTAGTCCATGTCACAAAAAAAATGGGGAGCGTTGAACCCAATGTCCAAAAAGATTCAAGGTCTTATTATCTCATTCACTCGATCGTTTAGGTACGAGTCTAACCATGTGAATATATGATTTGTAGTCGAACATGGGAAGACATCAATTGATTACCAGCAAATGATGTGAGTTGTTAACAAATATGAGAAAAACACCATTGATGTTAATGGCTCTCAAAATACTGCAATACAGTTTGTAAGGCGTGAATAGATAATTTGATGTCGAATGCCAAAAAAAATGTGACTTGATATTGCAATGTTCAGGGATGACTGTCATGAAAATGAAGGTTAATGAGTATTGCAGAAGGATGAGTATTCATTGGATGACTTCTCTTGAACATATCAATGACACTGAGATGAGTTGGCAACATTGACTCAAAACCAAAGTGAAGGTATGATGAAAAATAGGTATGAATGAACTGTTAAGAAGATTACCCAACCCAAAAAGTCACAATGATGGAGTGAAAGTGTCATGTTTAAGAGCAACCTTCTACCATAAAGTGTTCTGTTCGATTTTTCCAAAATTTTCCCCATTCATTTGTCGACCAGTACCTCTTTATTTTTTAACAAGCTTGAGGAGGATAACATATGCTTGATCTATAGTTCAACCCTTCGGAAAAATGCATCGCTATTTAATAATTTAATGATTCTAGTGATAAATGAAACTTGGTTCTTGCTATGATCAACAAGCCCGTTGCTATTTTATGTTTTAACGAGCCTAACGATAGTGACAACCCAATCATTCTTTATGTTTAGAGAGTTTTAAAGAGAGGAAAACTGAAAAATCCATGAGTCCTTTTTCGTAAATTTTTCGCTCAGGTCTGAAATAGTGTAAAATGATACTTGAGAGAACATCCTAGCCACATTCGACAACGGTTTTCATTTTTCGTAAATAATCTATCTCAGTCCGGAAAAGGGTTAAAATTATACTGAGTAGATTTCATTTCATTTACTTTTACGAGCTCGAAAATACAAGTGCTCGACAATATTTTCACATTATCGAAGTCTGAAAAGAGCTAAAAGAAGACTCCATGGTTCTTTTTTTGCCATTATCAAAGCTCGAAAAAGAGATAAAGTGTGATTCAAGTCATTTTTAATTTTTAGCAAAGCTCCAAAAATAAGGATAAAAGTATGATTTGTGGTCAAATCATTCTTAAATAAGTTTGCACGACTAATCTGTTATATCAGCTATAAAAACTATTTAGAACACCATCAAACAGATTAAAAATACCTATTTCATAGAAAAAAAATGAATAAAAACCATATTCATAGCATTAAATATGATTTGAAATAATCAAATGACTAATTAAAATTGCTTTTACCATTCATTTTTACCATTTGAAAGCTACCATTTGAAATTTGGAGCTCTGAACCAGTTTTTTCCCCCGAACTTCAACAGTTGATTACGACAGATCCTGTGGACGATTTTCCTCGCCGTTTGATCTAGGTTGGAGATATGAACCTTCTCTTTCCTTTAGTAACATTTATATTCCATTTCATTGCAAATTTTTAGGGTTTTGAGCCCCTTAGGGTAAATATATTTTGCTTAGAGGGCAACACACCCTTGAATGTCAAAAGGTGTTTTGCAGTGCACTGGAATTGAAGGCTAGGTGCATATGAAACACACTATCTCTTGACCTAGGGTGTGTTGGGTGCAATTTCCATTTTTGTTTCACGCTGTGTGCCCAAATTTTCCCTAGTTTTTTGCATGAAAAGGATCCTAATGAGTCTTATGATTGTTTTTTAGATATTCATCAGACCAAAATGATGATTACATGGAGGGAAAGAGAACATGAGGAACATAAATTTTTCCCCTAAATGATCTGGGTACGGTAAGAGCCCTCAGATACTGCGGGTTGATAAAGTACTTCATACTATCAAATATGAGGCAATAAAATGAACTATTGAAGTTCCTTGTTCGTTCATGGGATCCAACGATAGAGGATTTTCACATTGGGGACAAAGTGGTCCCAATATTAGTGGAGGATATTTATTTTCTCACATGATTATCAAGGAGAGGTCTGCCCATTTCTCTTTCAGTATCTTCTCTTGGAGGAGAGTTAGTGAGAGACTATATATTGCAATATTATAATCCAAGGACTGAACCTAGTAAGGATGGGAAAATAAACATCTGTGATGTACATGATTTTCCTTTTTTGACCATCCTATTCATTATCGCAAAGCTTTCCGATACCGCTACACTACATGTGGAAAATAGATCTTACATACAGTATGCACTAGAGTGCTTGGAACCAACAATTTTTAACTGGGCTGAAGTTGTCCTCTTCAATATGAGAGAACAACTGACTAAGGAAAAGGGAGGAAGGAAGAATAATTTCAACTATGGTTCGATCCTGATTTCTTTTCCCTCAGAGAGGATTTCATGGATGCAGCCCCAACATGTTACACTGGGTATATCTAGCCCTAGAGATCCACGGATGCAGAGATGGGTAGAACTGATGGCTAGACATGCTGGTCAATTGACCATTATATTCTCAACTACATTATTTTCCTGGTTTAGACGACATATGGTCACCACCAATGATTATGCATATGAAGGCGTAGACTTTCGAGGAGATCTAGACTTGGCTACCAGACAACGCTCAATGGGGTGCAATTGGTAAGAATGTTTTGACCATGTTTTTTTATTTTCACTAAGGTTATACATGTTTTTGTATTTTAATATTTTTCAAGATTAAACTAAAGTTTTCATGTATGTAGATGTAGGTCAAGTTCAACCAGTAGGTCAGTCAGAGCAGAGAGTAGATGAACCAGTAGAGAGGGCTATCAGGAGAGCAGTCCTTTAGGATTTGGATATGAATGAGACTCCTACAGAACTACAAAAACACAGAGGGATTGACTCTCGGGATTCCAGATTTCTGGATCGAAGAGTTACCCATGAGACTGCAGTGCCATACTATTGGCGTTTTAACTATTGGATGTGGTTATTGTGTAGGATAGATATATTAGTAGCTTGTTATCATGAGTATCACTAGTTTACTTCCTACATTTTGCATACATTTTGAGGTCAGATGACCAATGTGTCTTGGGTACAATTTTTTTAAAAACCTATAACTATCTATCTATTTGTTTTCAGTGTTTTCCTATGTTTATTGCGCAATCCTGTTCAATTATGTGATGTGAATTGAAAATGTGTCTTTACATGTGTTGCAAATATATGTTTATAACATAATTCACTAAGGAATTAGTTAATGTATTCAAGTTTTTGGAAATGTGTTGATATTGAATGAAATCAAAATTTCTTTCCAAAAGTCGAAATCTTAGGAACATACAAATCAGTGTTGTTTCTGACAATATAAACACTAGTAAGTTGCAGTACCACAAGTTGTGAGTCTAACCTAACAATGATGTAGTTAATACCAAAGGAAATGGCATCAGAGAGAAGTTCGATCAACACACTGTACTCAGTGATATTATTTGTATATTGACCGATACAAATCCCTTGAAAACTCACTAACTCGTCGTTTAGAGAAAAAATGACCCACGTTTCAGAGGATGGATTCTGCATACTACGACTAGCACCATTAGCATACGCAATGAATGGTTCCAAAGATTCAGACATATGTGATGAAATGTAAAGTGGATTACTAACTTCAAGAAAACTCTAGAAAACAAACTAAGACAATAAAATTCAAATTAGAAACATATATACAATATAATACAACAATTTACTATGCTCATGTTTAAGCATAGTAACATTTCAGATAAAACCCATTTCGGGGCTGCGCTAATTGAATTCAATCATAATCTACTAACTCGTAGGTGCCCTTAGAAATAAATCTTTTGAAAATATAGGGGCCATTCCATAATGAATAAAGTTTCCTTGTACCTATTACATCAAATTCTTGATAATAAAGAAGGGCCAGGTCACCCTCTGAGAATATGGGAGGCTAGACATTCTTTTCGTGTTATGCCTTTATACATCGCTTATGCGCTTCTTTGGCCAATGCGGCTTCACGACACATTTCATCAAGATGGATGAGGTTAAAGAGATTCTCTTCTTCAGAAGAGGTGTTAGGTAACAAGTCAACGACGGTATTTCACATTGGATAGGAAAGATAACTTCCATACCATACACCAATTGAAAGGGAGTAAATCCGGTTGTGTTTCTTACAGAGGTTTGGTATGGTCATAAAGCCGAGTATAGGATCAAATGCCAATTTCATTTATGAAATTATATCATTCGTTGAAGCAATCATTTAAGAATCTTGTTAATAACCTCCACTTGTCCATTGGATTGTGGAAAATAAGGAGTAGAACTATCATGTGATAGTCCTAATTTGGCAGTTAACGCATTCATCATGTGATTGCGGAAATGCTTACCATGACCTATGACTATATCCTATGGAACACCAAACCGTGAGATAACATGATTGAAAATGAATAATGTAGTTGTTTCACCTGTGTTATTGAATGTAGGCATCGCTTCGGCCCACTTGGTAAAGTAGTCGACTGCGACAATAATATAACCATTCCCCCTGGACGAACAAGGGTTGTAGGTCATGAGGTCAATGCCCCATTTTTCAAATGGTCCCACAATGATAACAAGATGCATCAGCGCTGGCGATTTTCATATTTACGATCAAATATCTGGTACGCATGACAACTTTTGACCGCAAGGATGCAATCGCTAAATATGGTAGGCCAAAAGTAACCAGCGCGGAGTATCTTCGGCACGGTAGCGTATCCAAGCAAGTGTCAACCAAAAGCCCCAACATGACAATCATTTAAAACTTTTTCGGCCTCCTCATGAGTGAGGAACCTCCTTAAAATCGTATTGACACCATGATGATAAAGTGTATCGCTGACGATCATATAATCTTTGGCCTGGTATTGAATACGTCGTTGTTCAGAGCGAGAGGTATCAGGTCGAAAAGTTTGGGTCTAGAGATAAATGGTAAAATCCCCATACCAAGGATCATATGATATAATCATAAATAAAGACTCATCACGAATTGATGGTTCTAATGTAGTAGCAGTACTATTAGAGGGAAGGTCGCAGAGAAGTTCAGCAAAAAATAAAGACTTATTTGACTTGGATTTTTTGAATTCCAAATCAAACTCCTCAAAATGATGATCCATTTTGAATACTTTCCCCCAGCAATCGACGTGACAGAATGTAAGTCATGGGGTTGCAATATGAAATGACAATGGTCTTCCGGAACATGATATAATGGTGAAATATTTGGAAAACTTGAACGGTTCCCAAGGTGAGCTTTTGATGTATGAATACTTCACTTTCGTATTGTTGATATTATGAATCAAATAATATATCGGATGTTCTATCCCATCTTCTTCTTGGACCAATACCATATCAATGGTCGTATCATCTGCGGTGATATATGAGAAATAATCACTCTAATAATTTGGGGGATACATTAATGATGCCCGTACAAGTGTATCCTTGATAGCATCAAAAGAAGTTTACGAAACCTTATCCCAATGGAAGGGAATCCCATTTTTCAAGATCCAAGTAAATCCTTTAACCATTTCAGCTTAGTTGGGTATGAAACTCCTTAGGAAGTTAGCCTTTCCTTGAAGTTTTTGTAACTGAAGCAAATTTGATAGCGCAGGAAAATAAAAAATTTCCTGAACCTTGAGTGGGTCGATTCGAATTCCTTCTTTTGAGACAAAGAATCCTAGAAAATGACAAGAAACAACAAAAAACACACATTTATGTGGATTGAGGCATATTTTTTAGTGTCAGTAGTGTAGAAATATAGCTCACAAATGCATCGGGTGATCAGTTCAGTTTCATGAATGCGTGGTTAAATAATCTAGATATGGTTGAACAATGTGCTTGATTTCATTGAAAGCATAATCCATTGCTCTCTGAAATGTTTCCCCAACTTTATTTAAACCAAATGGGAGTTTCTGATAAGCGAATGTGCCCCAGGGATAGATGAAGGTTGTCATATATTGGTCCTCTGGGTGGATATTGATTTGATTGTGGCCAGAAAATCCATCCATGAACGAAAAGATTTCACATCTAGCACAATCGTCAATAATATGGTCTATAATAGGAGTAGGATAGTTGTCTTTTGGACAAGAAATATTGACATCCAGATAGTCGATGCACACTTTGATTGTCCCTTATTTCTTCATGACAGGAAAAATGTTGGAAACCCAATTAGTTAGTGGAATAGTGTAAATAAAACCAGCACGCAAAAGTTTTACAACTTTTTCTTTAATGGCAGTAGCCTTCTTTGGATGAAAAGGACGAAGGAGTTGACATACCGGTTTGACATCAGGGTACATGTTAATGGTGTGTTCAACGATACTAGTATCTATGCCCGCCATTTACTTGTAAGAACAAGCAAACATATCACGAAATTCAAGAAATAGAGAGCGATAAGTTTCGAGTTCTAATGGAGAACAAGACACTCTGACATGAATGTTTTCTACAATGCCGGGTTTGGTCTAAATATCGATAGAAATGGTTTCTTCAATATTTGATAAATTTCGCTCGGATTTGATTGCATTAATGGGAAGATAATTTGAAAAGAAAGTTTTGATTGATGGGTGATATAGCTCGGTAAGATTATCTTCTTCATAATCCTAAAGATGGGAATGATGACGATGATCTTCCCATGGTTCTCCTTCTGGCATCATGGATCCCACAATACTCTCATCAGTCAAGAAAGTGCATGAAAAAGGATCAAACAGAGTACCAAAATCTAATGAATGATGGACCCAATCGATCGACGCAAATGATTTCAGATTCACTTCCCAAGCCATATAGATTGATTGCTATGCTAGCTCAATTGGGCTGGGAAGTAAAAATTCATCCAACGTAGAAACTTTAGAATCACCTGTAATCTTCCTTCATCCAGATGGAGTGGAAGATATCATGTAGCAGGTATCTACGTTTTCAATTTTTTCCGACGTCGCAGTGGCGATAATGCAAAGGTTCCCATTAGGGAAGAATCCTTTAAGAGTTCTACACCAATGTTTTGAAGTGCTAGTTGGGGTGTGTGAACTAATAGAATGCTTACAGTTGCCTGGGAACCGGAGGCAAAGAAGGAGAGTTGATTGATGACTGTGATAACACCTTTATGTGGAAAGGTGTTCATTCTAAAATAGGTAAAGATGATCGTAGTCATAGCATATGTCCATGGCCTTCCAAGAAAAATATTGTAGTCAAGGGGTCCGTCAACGACCTCAAATTCAACATTTATTATTTCCCCCCCTAGTTCGACATGCAGATTATTGATGATACTACAAGGCTTATATGTATGACCGTAAAAATCTTTTAACGTCGTAGGCAATTGAGATAGGTTCGACGAGCCAAGTGAGTTACAATAGTTTAGAGACATAATGCAAGTAGATTCTCCCTCATCAATAATAGTACGATGAACGAGGCGATTGAGAAAATTTACTTGGATGGAGAATGCCAATTCTGCTGGTAATTGCGACACATAGCCTGTATGATTAAAGACTACAAGATTGGAATCTGTCATATTGATTCCACCAATTGCCGACAACCAAGCCTGCTTCTGGGAGGGAAAATTTTGAAGTACCTCAAGCATCGACATAGTTGAAGGGGATTAAGCCAAATATTCAACTATATTATAATTTTGAGCAGCTCAGAGTTGAGGATTGAATGTCAATCTATGGATGACTCCCTTCGGTGGCTTTATTGTTAACCCATGAATAACAGTTGGTGAAATAGATTTTGTAGAAGGATTTGTGGTCGAGGTAGTAGGTTTATCAGTATCCTGAACACCGTAATATTTATTTTGCGTTGACAACAAAACATCAGTTTTTGGCTTCATAACAAATAGCATAAGCACTTGGGAACTAGAAGCTGGATCTGTAGCAATTAAATTTGTGTCTAGATTTGAAAATGGATCTGTTAATAGAGCAGATGCATGCGAGGTCTTAATCAATTTTGAGACTTCGGCGGGGTGAGGATAGTCTCGAACAAAGTGCTCCTCATTACAGATTGTGCAAGGGTAACGAGGTTTCTGATTTCTATTTTGTTGATCAGATGATCATTCCTGCAGGGTAGAAGTTTGATTTTTCTTTGATTTCCCCTTTTTCTTACTTCTGGGTTGCTTGTCACTTTTTCCTTTTTCAGATGACGTGTCATGAATTTTAGAAGAAGGTGCAAGATCAGATGCATTAGAGTGATGTGTGCTTGCAGTACCGATCATACCGTTGTTGGCATGAAAGTCCTTAGATGGAGGAGGAAGAGTAAAATTAGATCGTGGTGCATTGGGAATTTTATAAATCAAATCCAAGTACTGGACATAAGAAATGACCTGCTCTTCAGTGATGACACTGCCCTTAGCCACATCCTCGGTTATAGATAGTAACAGGGACTTAATGAACCACTCAGCAAGGAGCTGATCACGAACAAATGTCTTGACCATTCTACGATGACAACGCCACTCATGAATATGATCATAAATGTGAGTAGAATTAGTCTATTTAAAATTGGTCAAGAGTTGTCCAGTTTCATATCGTATGGGTAGCTGGAAGTGGGCTAGAAAGGTAGTAGCTAAAGCAGTGAAATTATCAAATAAAGCTCATGGTAACTCAATGTACCACTTTGCGGCTGGACTAGTGAGCATACGCTCTTAAAGACGTAGTTGAATGGAGTCATCATTTAAGTATTTGGATGAACACCAAAAAATGATAAGTCATAACATGCGTCGACGGGTCTTCCGTAGGGTTTCCATTGAACTTAGGAATATCCGAGGGAAATTTATGTGGTATCATCAGCCACCAAGGAGCATAGTTGATTGGATCTTTTGTAAGCCGGTTCAAATCAAGTAATTCTAAAGTTGCAACAAAGGGAAACTGTCGATTTAAGTAGGGTTGAGAATAGCCAGGGTATGATGGAATTGCTTGGGCAATAGGCCTTTGAGAACTAGCATAAGGGATTTTTTGTTGTTATCCAGATATGGGTTGTTTTGATAAGAAAATGCTTGATGATTTTTTTGACCAAAACCTAGGTAAGATACTTGTTGAAATGAGGTTTTTTTCATTTGCACTTGTGACTCCTAAGGTGTTTTTCCACCAATATTATAACCTGAAATTGAATAGCTTGGATTTGGTTTTGAATAGGTAAAACCTAATTGTGCCTATGACATCCCATAATATGGTAATCTAGCTTGTGAGTAAATAATTCTGGATACAGGAGGTTGTTGTAAACCAACCGAAGGAGTTGGAGTCTGAGGGCCCAATACTTGAGGATATTGGGTGGAAGGAATCACTTGAGATGGTTGAGTTACAACAGTTTGAGCTTGTAACATGGGTAAGGATGTATTAAAAAGTGGAGTAGATTTGGGTGCAACAGGTTGAACTAGTTGATATGATTGCACAATCGTTTGTGTTTGGATGGGTAGAGTGGGCTACCATTGAAAAATAATCATTCCGACATTAGGATGACCAAACAATGATAGAGTAATATAAAAATGGGTGACGATAGGTTTCCCCACAACATGAGGAATACAATAATATGGAATATACTATTCTCCAAATTCTGGGATGTAATATTCCCAAATGGAGAATGCAGCAATACAATGCATCAAAAACACATTTTTCAGGAATATATGCAATAAAAGGTAAATACAACTGATGGATCCATTCATTCATACATTATAGTAGCCGAATACAAAAGGATATCTGAAACAAATCATGGTATATTAGTTAAACAAGCCTCCCAAGCCATAATAGCCCAACAATCATGCAAAAAGAGGGGTTGCAACCATATATAGAAGTTGGAATACCCTTACAGTATTTTATTACTTCTGCAACAACAATATATTTTACATCATATCTAGAGCTTATATGTGCATAAAAATTTAGATCTATATCAGATCCATGCACTATACAAGCTCCTCTAATGAACCCCCTTGGGGTTTTTAGCAAAACATCATGTACAAAGTGTAGATATGACATCAAAGACTGCAGATCTACTGAAAATTACAGATATGGAAAGCGTGGCTGATATGATATATGCGATAGAATAGTCTCCTCCAATAGATCTCCAAAGTGAAGGGAAGATCCCCAACACTCAAAAAATCACCTCTCCAATGGTGTGCTGAACCACCCTGCAACTCCACCTTCAGAAATTACGTAGATCTGGATCTATTCTGCGCTGTAGGGATCAAAATGTAGTTGGCCTGATGCCAAGATCTGGAAATGAGGTTCAATGCCTTCAACACTGTCCTCCCAATGGAGTATAAACCTTCTCCACTGAAAATGAGCACTGAAATGGCCTAGATCTAGAGATCTAGTCTCCACTTGTTGCAACTTGCTAAAATAGCCAAACCCTCAATAGTAATTACGCTGTAAAATAAAGGTGAAGCTTGGCCTTAATCTAGATAGTGGAAAATATGGTGCAAGACTCCCCCAAGAGATCCTCAATGGAAGAGGTGGGATTCCCGATCAGGAACACCCAATGCTAAACAACATTCAATCTCAGCTAAATAGCCAGAGAAAGGTATATGTTGAAACAAACCATATATTCAGAAAATCATAATAATAATATAACCCCATATGGCTGCCATCCTCTTCCTTATAAAAAATGTGAGCCTTCTCACCTTGGGTCCTACTCATTAGGGTTTCCATCATCAAGCAATTAATCTCCCTCCAAAACTGCATTGTCCCATCATTAATGCCACTCCTCCATAACAACGTAGTTTGATTTGGTCAAACTTGACCTATTCAACCTGCTCCAACCCCTTTTCACACCTAAGGGTCTTCAATCTAGCTATGAATATGATCCATTTTCACATTAAGAGGGATTTTATTCCTACTAAAAAGATTTATGGGCCTCCCTAACCATTTATTCATCTAACTACATGTTAAGAGAAAAATTAATATTCCAATTAGTTGCATGCTAATTTAGGAATATTAGAGTCCTCCCCTCCCAAATTTTGCTTTTCCTCAAGCAACTAAAAGGATATAACTAAAGAGCATCCTCTCCTCTTCTTGTAGCATCATCATATGATAAAATCCTCCAAGGAACAAGATGTTATCTCATCAATACATCTCCAAGTTGCCCCTCCCAAGTATGCAAGTTAGCTTTTGGTGACCATCCCAAATAGCTATCATCGTGTAGAAGTAAAACACCCATGGAGGAAACAATGTGTTGTATAGAGGCCTTCTTGAGGCATGGAATTTGAGATATGTTTGGAACTATCATCCCCATGGGAATGTCCCATTCCCAAGCTATCATCCATGCAAAATGAGCCACCCTCCAAAATGGTAACTCATGAAAAACCCCCTCCACCTTTGGCTCTTGCAATGTAGGTGGGCTGCATAACTGAACATCGTAGACAAAATAGCATACCACACATTGTCTTTCTCTCCACTTATGATAAGTGTAGAGTAGCTGCTGATTTTGGGCTACAACAATATTGCCCTCAAGAGGCAAGAAAAGATTGGATCTCCCAAGATCCTCCCCATAGAATCATGAATCATGCTGGACCAAACCATTCCATACAGAATGAATGGTACAACATCACCATATGGCATCCAAATCAGAAAATTGTTATAGGTTATGTGCAATTTTGGATGGTTCCAATGGTTTCTCCAATGGATACAACACAATTTTACCAACTATTGTTCCAGAACATCATGTCGCAAGTTGTCTCCCAACAACTTGCTAGTTGTGCCAGTTTTCTCATCTACTATGATGTAGTAAATGGAATTATATATGAGCTGAGCATAATAAGAATAACACCATACCTGCCCAAGGTCATGCAAAGGAAATTTATCTTCATCACAAATGTTGGTCCTAGAATGACCATGGGACCCAAAGATAATCTTGCCCTCTTGTAGAGCAATGCACTGTACATAGATGGTGAGAAGATGCAAATCATTTATGAAATGATCAATAAGTATAGAAATACATTTCTTACCATGCATAGTGAGTAGGCTGAAAGTGAGGTCCATAGATGAGTCCCCCCAATAGAGGCTCTTCATAAAGATCTGAAAAATGTAGGGATGCATACTCCCCTTGGAACACTCCATCAATAAATGCATACTCCCAAGTAACAACGTTGTTGGCCTGAGTGATAAGGCTCTTTCCACTCCATGACTCCATTCTTTGGCATGCCATATGCCAAAGTCATCCACCATTATGCTGCTATGTGTGGAAGTCTCCTTCCTATGTGGAACTACCTCCCGATCCTCCAATGCTGAAGGGTAGCTTTTTTTCACTTTGATTGTGCCATCCCTTTCTCCTGAAATATCATGCCAAGTAGGGGAGAAATTATGCCCATACACTCCCAAGATTAGCCAAATCAGCAATAACTCTTGCTTCCCCCTCACACCTCCACCATACAAATCATGAGGTGAAAATATGATGATTGACATGAAGAATGTCATATCAACACAATGCACCCAAACTCCTTGATGCCATATGATGCAAGTTCCATGCCATGTTACATCCACCATCATACCCTTAGAAGAAGGATATGTCATATGATGGCCAAACTGTTTCAAGGGTAGCCAACGCAGCCATGCCTCCTGCTGTCCTGTATCATAGATATGTAGGTGACTCACCAACCTATTGATCACCATCCACACCCATTCATCCAAATTTGGGTGTCCTCTACCATGCTCCCTCTTAGTACTCCTCCAATGGAGAATACCATCCTCCCACATCAGATTTATATCTTTGCATTTCATGGGATGTTGAAATGTAATCTCTTGGAGATCTCCAGGTGAAGACCCCTCACCAAAGACCATATTGAATCCATAAGGATCCAAGTATGCTGAAAGAAAAGTCTCCTCATAGAGTTGTAGAATTCTCATCAAGAAAGATCCATCATAATGCTAAAAGATAAGATGTACCTTATCAATCATCTGCTCATCCAATGTCACACAAGTGTAATGGTCATTAGAATTTTCTAATAATATTTGGGCCCCCAACTCTTCACTGCTGCTCAATGACAGTGCTGCTGATCTCCATAATGGTGTATTTGATGTCTCATGCTCATGCTCAATGCTGATCATATAGTTCTGCATTGGATTGTTTAGGAAAATGCTCATCCTATCCTATAGAAATCCACACCCCAACCCCAAGAGTTGTATACATATCAATAATTAATAATCAGGATGATTGTTTATCCCCTCTCTGAACAACTCAGGGCTTCTCAGCGCAGTGATAGTCTGCTACTCCAAATCAGCAATATGCTTTGACCCTAGGTCATGAAATGGCATATTCCCACAACCCTCCATAAGATGTGCTAAAATAATAGAAAGTGGAAACTTATGCATACCTTGGTAAATCTCGGGAACATATTGTATTGCTACAAGGGTTCCTTCCTCTAGTGTGATGGCTCCCCAAACTACTGATGATTTTGGCTGCTCTTCCATAGTTGTATCAGCACTGGTACAAGTCTCTTCAAGTGGTGGTGAAGGTCTCTTCTCCTCTAATTTCTTATTTTCAAATTTCTTGATCAATCTTTGAGTAAAATCTGCAAATGCAGTCACTCTTGCATTACTCAAATGGTTGAACCACCAAATTTTTTCTTCACCCTCAAGGTGCAGTGCTACAATCTCAATAGCTTCTCTTTCTATCACTGGATAGTAGGAAGAATGCATCCAACTTCATTCCCCAAGCCCTTGTTGTACATGCGGATGACCCACATAGGTAGACAATAGGAATATATCGCCCTTTATTTTCCTATTGCTGCAAGGTCTCCTTTCTTCTTCCAACTAAATGAACTGTGGGAGTGTTAGAGTCTCTTTGAAATGTCTAGGTTGAGACTTATATTCTACCAGGTATCCACTTAGGATCTCATGTTCCAAGTGCCTTCCATCCTCATGCCTCTTGTCTCCTTCCTCAAAAGAGAAGGGCATAGTGTATTTATTTGGAGTTCTATGCAACACCGGTTCTCTCTTATGATGATAGGAATTCATGGGCCTTCCTCTTCTTGAAACCCTCTAGAGGTTTCATTGTATCTCTCCTCTTTCATCTGCTTAACCTCCTTGGAGAGGTTCTTCATAGATATGAAAAGTAATGAGACAAATATCACTCCTTCCATCATTTTAGATCTCTTTTTATTTTCTTCTTCTTCTTATAGCATATTGGCTGAAACTCACAAGCTGAGCCAAGATTATGCTCTGATACCACTGTAATATTCCCAAATGGGGAATGTAGCAATTAAATGCATCAAAAATGAATTTTTCATAAATATATGAAATAATAGTTAAATAAAGCCCATGGATCCATTCATTCATACATTATAGAAGCCAAATACAAAAGGAGATCTGAAACAAATCATGGTAGCTTAGTTAAACAAGCCGCCCAAGCCATAATAGTCCAAAAATCATGTAAAAAGAGGGGCTGCAACCATGTATAGAAGCTAGAATACCCTAAAAACGTTATTTTATCACTTCTGCAACAATAGTAGACTGTACATCAGATCTAGAGCTGCTATGTGCATAAAACGTTAGATCTATATCAGATCCATGTACTATACAAGCTCCTCTTTCTAGCAAAACACCAAGTACAAAGTGTAGATATGAGATCGAAGGCTGCAGATCTATAGAAAATTATAGATCTGGAAAGTGTGGATGATCTGATATATTCAATATAATAGCCTCCTCCAATAGATCTCCAAAGTGAAGGGCAGATCCACAACACTTAGAAAATCACCTCTCCAATGGTGTGTTGAACCACCCTGCAACTGTACCTTTAGAAATTACGCAGATTTGGACCTATTTTGTGATGTAGGGATCAAAATGTAGTTCAACTGATGCCAAGATCTAGAAATGAGGCTCAATGCCTTCAACACTGTCCTCCCAATGGAGTAGAAACCTTCTCCACTGAAATGGCCTAAATCTAGAAATCTAGTCTCCACTTGATGCAGCTTACTAAAACAGCCAAACCCTCAATAGGATTTACGCTTTAAGAGAAAGGTGAAGCTTGGACTTAAGCCAGATAGTGAAAAATATGGTGCAAGACTCCTCCAAGAGCTCCTCAATGGAAGAGGTGGGATTCCCTATCAGGAACACCCAATTCTAAACAACATTCAATCTTAGCTAAACAACTAGAGAAAGGTATATGTCTAAACAGACCATATATTCAGAAAATCATAATCATAAGCTAACCCCATATGGTTTCCATGCTCTTCCTTATAAAAAATGTGAGCCTTCTCACCTTGGGTCCTACTCATTAGGGTTTCCATCATCAAGCAATTAATCTCCCTCCAAAACTGTGATGTACCATCATTAATGCCACTCCTCCATAACAACGTTATTTGATTTGGTCAAAGTTGACCTATTCAACCTATTGCAGCCCATTTTCACACCTAAGGGTATTTAATCCAACTATTGATATGACCCCGTTTCAAATTAAGAGGGATTTTATTCCTTCTAAAAGGATTTATGGGCCTCCCTACCCATTTATTAATCTAACTACATGTTAAGATAAAAATTAAAATTCCAATTATCTACATGCTAATTTAGGAATATTACACGGGAGTCCAGTTGAGATTGTATTGGATGTAATACACTGAGATGGACCAGCTTGATATTGCATTAAAGATGTATAAAGGATGAATTCGTTTAGCACTCATTAGATATGTACCAGATATAATACTAGATGATTACATTGGTGAAGTCCATGGGTTTGAGGATGCACCAGAGAATGTTTCAGATAAATATTGGTAACTAGGTGGGACGGAAGGGCCACCATATAAATGTGACTCTGGTGATGTGGTGAACATCGATGGGGTAGGAAGATCAGGTGCAGTTGCAACAGGAATAGATGGTATAGCCGAAGATGTTGTCTCAACCATGGTCATACGACCTAATGTATAACCTACAGGATCTATGGGAAATTGATTTGACATGGGATCAAAGAAAGCTAAGTCTAAGGTGATTGAGGAAAATCTCTTAAAGATAAAGCTCTAGTCCAAAATGAGTTGGAATCGAAGGTGTTTCGTCTTGTGGTATTTCTTCAATCAAAATCAAACCAGGTGGAAGGATTTCCCCGTCAGGTGTGAATTATATTTCAGGTGGTTAATTGTACGATATGAGAGACTCAATGGCTACAATCGATTGTGGGGAAATCGATATAGGAAAAGCTTCTGGTTGTTCGACTTCAGGATCTAGATGTTCTGATAAAAGAATGATGGGATCCGGATCAACTTCTAGTTGAACAACGTTGGGTTCGGAAGGTATGGTCTCATTAATTGGATGGATCGTGACCATAGGTAACTGTGAGGACTCTGTCTTGACAACAATAGATGAACTAGGATTTTTAGAAACAACTCAAGATGACTCTGGTATATGTGATGATGATGTCGCACTAGAGGTACTGATAGTACTAGTTTCGGTAGAACGATTTCGCCTTCGCCGACCATAAATGGATTTTGGTGGTAAAGGGGGTTTAAGTGTTATTATATGAGAACTATGAGGAAAGGGATGTTATTCTTCCACGATGAATGATTTATTTTATGAACAAAAACAAATAAAAAAAATAAAAGGGTAATTCTAGGTGAAAGGTTTACCAAGTAATTGTGAACTGCATAATACTTTTGGCGAACCAAGAAGTACGAGCATGCAATCTCCCCGAATGTTGTGTTCGGTGTATCACAAGTTATAAGGTGGCTGGCTCAGTTACCTATGGATGGATATCAACCTAAATTTGTCTTCCCAAATATACCCTAAGGTACGTGGAGGCCCAAGTTCGTATTAGCGTTGTTTAATGCGAAACCGAATAGTGAGAGCACCCCCTTATACTATTCGTACTAAAACACCACTCTATATACTTGAAGGTATGCCGACGAGCTCCGTTATACTTACATACGTGGAGTGAGGTATCACACTCGGAATGTATCGCAGACAAGTTAGAGACAACTAATATGTTTAACGACGCCAGAACATGTCTCTAGCCTAGACCTTCTAAAAGTTATTGTTAATGTCCCAATGATTTCTTAGGTAAATTGATGTAAATTTTATGTTGATATTGTTTAAAATTTTTTCTTTGAGGTTCACCACGTGATGTAATGGAAATTCCTAAAATCACAAACTAAATGATAAGAAAAATTTTCAATTTAGCTTTTTCAATGAAAATCCTAGCTACTAATGGAAAGAGCAATCAGTTTTTGAGCAAACAAAAAAGAGCACAAACTAAAATGAAACTTTCCTAACTTGTTCCTATGCAACACACGCAATTCACTATATGCACATGCATGTTTTTCTTTTCATCTCCCTTTAATGTGAATGCAAGAAAGGAAACTATACGCATCAATCAATAAAACAAGTGTTTTCTTCTTTGAGAAACGAGGAATCAAACAAAAATTTATTTTTCGAAAATATATTGACCTAATGTAGAAATGAAATAATTTGAATCTGATTTTCTAATGATAAATAAAAAAATTAAAGAGACATTGAACAAATTTACTTTTCAAAGGAGGAAGAATCAGGAAAGTTTACTGGTCTCTAAGAGGTATCATACGTTTGAGAATACAACAAGGAAGTGGATAAGAATGATAACAATGAAAAATTTAGATGGAATTTGGTTTGTTGAGGGGGAAACATAGTCTCTAAGGGGAGACAATGTGTTGCAGAGCACCCCTGAGTGGGAGACAGTGCACTACAGTGCATTGTGTCTTCACCAACAATGCGTTGGGCACAACATGTATTGAAAAAAAAAGCAACATAACACACTTATAATGGAATTATTTCATTCAAATTTCTAATAACGAAATTATATGCTACTGATGAGGATAAGTAGTGGAAAAAACACCAGGAATGATAGGATACTCCCCAGCGGAGTCACCAATTTGTTATGCGGAATTGTGATCTACGAATAAACCAAATTCCCTAAGTGTGGTGCTAGTCACTTAGAAAAATAGAGGAAAGAATAACTATCACTTTCTCTAAAACAAGAATAGGTATAGAATGGTAAAGGAGCCTTATTGTGATTCAATCGCTTCTCCTTCTCCTTATTTCACTATTTCCATCACTCTCAATCCAACTCAAATCACCATATAAATTCCTGCGAACACAAACATATAACAACAAACAACATGCAATATACAGATATGTACTTATCTTACTCAAATAAAATCGATTATATATGAAATACATACATCATTCAAGAATTCATTGCACAAGAAATAGAGACATATTTATGGGAAAATGAACAACAATTTTTATTAAAGAGTAGAAGGGGGAGGTTACAACCAATGGATCAATTTGTTGCCAACCTGATCCAGCTTCATTCCAGCCTCATCAAATATAAAATCATACTAGTAGCATATTAGTACTTTCACTCTCTTATCCCATGATAATCAAAAGTAGGCTCCTTTACCATTTTTTACATCTTCTTGTTTTAGATAAAGTGATAGTTATTCTTTCCTCTGTTGTTCTAAGTGACTAGCACCACACTTAGGGAATTTGGTTTATCTGTAGATCACAATTCCTCATAACAACATCTACAAAATTTGGTAGAATTATGGGTCTTTATCCCTCGGTCTATTATCGTATACTTCCCACCTTAATCTAGTACCTTCCAATGCACCTTGTTTCAATTGATCAATGCTTTTGGAAAAATGATCTAGGATCCTTCTTCGAACATCATGTACAATAGTCACTCTTTTTGGGGACCCAACAAACTTTCTATAATTTCTAACCAATGTTTTAGCAGGACCAGGTTCCCCTCAAATCCACAGTTACTTTCTCTCCTAGTTTGATGTTACAACCTCATGGGAAAATTTCCACTTTATTTGGTTTTGAAAAAATTAGGTAAATGCTATAAAATGGATGCCCCCCACATATGGTGAGAGATTAAAACTATTCTCTCCAAACCAATTGAGTTAATGTTGGTATAATTCACAAGAAAAGCGGTGCTTTGCAAATTTACTATGATTGAATGTATCTAGAAAAGTCATGGTAGAAGTCATTTCACATGGAATATTGTCGTTAATTACTAATGAGTTTCTCCTAAATAAATAAGGGGTAGGAAAGGGAAGGCTTTCTACAACTCAAAAATTCATGTACGAGATCATACATCTTCTCCTTTTCCTTCTATATCTCTTGAAAATCTTCTTGGAATTCCTGCAATTGTTTCAATTCGTTCTTCCTTCACTCCAATTTATCCCATTTAGACCTATGTAACATTAGCTCTTCTTCCCAAACCTACTTAATATTTCAAATGATTTTCTTATGTTCATTTAGTAGGACTACATTATCCTACAGTGACAGAGCTAATTTTCTCCACTCATTTAATTAAACAAATAAAATCCCTCTATTATAGGTATCCTCGTTCTCAAATTTGGGCCATGTTATCTCAGCTAGTCTTACAACAACGCCATTAATTTTTTTATTATTATAGATTTTCTTCAATTTATTTCTTATCTTCTTCTTCAATTTTTACTACCTCAACTGTTAGTTCCTTTGTGATGCCAACATTTTTAGCAAGATAATGTGTATTATCCAACTGGTTTTCCACATGATGCTCTGCCTTACTACTGGTTCTTATGTGATAACAACATTCTTGATAGGTTCTTATGTACCAACCAATTTATTTTCCATAGGCTGCTCTACCTAAACTATTGGTTCTTATGTGAAAAAAATATCTTTGGTAGGTTCTTTTGTACTAGCTTATGCTTCTTTCCACATATCCCCCCTCAGGTTCTATTTTTACTCCAACCAAGACAAATTATGACCTCTGTATACCATCCTGGGCATACCATGCCCCATTAAAAATATTCCCAAAAGCTTCATATTAGAGTTTTTTAGCCTTTTTAGTTTTGGAAGGGGAGAATGATGGACCCATCATTTTAACATACTCAATGCAGGTTTCTATTCCTGAGGGTTATTCACTTTGATTTTTCTTTCTCAAAATTTAAAGTTGTTTTCTTAATTCAACCTTTTCTTTCTTTAAACTGGAAACGTGTCGAGAAAGAAGGTCAATTTCATAATTACCAGGAGGAGGGCTATCTTCCATTTTATATTTGAGCTCCTTCTCCTTCTCTATGGTGGGTTTACCATTTGGATTGTCAATATAGGCCAACATTTTGGATGATTGGGTTCATGATGCTGGAAAAAACAACCTAACCCTTATTTTCATAAATATGCCACCCATAGGATTTGTCAATGATTGTTTCATGACTATTTTCCTCATGGTTTTCTCTTCTTCAATAGGGTAGGCTCCAAATTTTTAGATTCTCGACATTCAATTGGTTGTATCAATTGATTTATCAACATGGAGGCCCTCAAAAATACTATTAACACAAGAGCCTCTAATAGGAGGACTTTCAGTATCATTACCATCCCTTCTGTTTGGTCCTACCTCTTCCATATTGAAATCCTTGATTCCTTCCTATGTTTCTTATTCTAAGTCATTCCTCAATTATTCTATGCCAACTCCTCGAGCTAACCCTAAGACATAGGTCACCAATCTTGTCCATGTTATTTCTTTTTGCTCCAGTGCATCAATAATTATGAGCATAGTCATCCCATGATTCATTATATAGGTTTCTAGGTTCTTTTCCTACCAAACACCATTGACCATATGTTTCAATGATTCTAACAAGAAGTAATACATGCTGACCAATTTCCCATGATGGAGATGGGCCAACAACATGAACTCATAGTTGAAAATTATCCCAAACCAACCTTCACAAGTGATGTATTTTTGTTGAAAGTATGCTACATCCTCCCATGGGCGTGGTAGTGAATTTATTTCTATGTCTATGCCCTTGATCTTGATTTGTTCATCCTCTCTAAAAAAATATCCTTTTCTACTTGAATATATGTTTTCCTACTAAACCAGCTCACTCTTTTCCAAGGTAAACCTATTACTTGAGCAATTTCTTCTTTTATAACTAAAATTTCTATCTCTCTCACAATAAAACTTTGTTCTGCAAAATTCTATGTGAATTCAAGAAAAATCACTTTTTTAAACCCCTTCAACTTTTCAAAGTACACTAGCCACCCAAAATTTTGAAAAATACTGTAAACTATTAGGTAATTATTCACTAAGTCAGTCGAGTCTAATTCGTGATGCACAAAAACTCCTACCATGGTTTTGTATAGATGCATACATTGTTACTACTACAACAAATGTGACATGCAATTGTTGTTAGGAAGAAGACTGTTAAGTTTCAAAAATAAGAAAGGTTGATGGTGATGAGGTGTCATATTTGGTAACAAATATCGAGATGTATGAACGTGTTATGAGAGATTGGATAAAATTAATGGCGATGAAAAGGTAATAAATGGTCGTAATGGGAGTGGTGATCCATATGTCGAGAATTAATGTGGCATGGAAATTCATGATATATGCCTTTTTATTGATGTCCTAGCACTTGATATAATATATGGAAGTATGATGTAACCCCCGCCAATTAAAGTGTAGGCCGTCCTCAACCATCATGGTAGGTGGTTCATGTCACTTGAATAATTGTGATGCAAGAAAATGGAAGAGATACATATCCGTTGGAATCTTATCATGTAATGTGACCTTGAAGCTAATTATGGCAATTATGATGTGATGATGTTGACTTGGAAAAAGGTATAATGTTGGGAGAGTTTGTGGTAAGTGGCATTGGCGAGCCCCTTTGGTGAATTATTTCAAGGTTTGGTTGTGCGGTTACAACAAAAATATTGTTCAATAACAACATATAGGAATGAAAGTTACCACAATATCAACATCAATGTATCAACAATCAATGTAACAACAACTATATCAACACCTAAAAATATGCATGTGAGAGTTGTTATTGTTAGAAAAAAAACATATATAATTGAAAGGAAAGGTGGTTTCAAATGCCAACAAGCTAGTTTTTAGTTGATACCTCTCTAACCATAAGGGGTTTCACCATTAGATTTTCTTTAAAATCAAATAAACTCAGCGATTTGTAGTGGGGGAAGATGCTCCCATGCCCCAAAAATATATAGATTTGAATTTGAGATAATGTGAGAAAATGAATCCTTAGAAAGTGTTTTATGATACAATTGAATATGATGTCCATTAGTAAGCAAAGTTTTTTGTAATATGTCAACGATTGTCAACTTAACAATCCCATTGTTGAAGAGTGTGTCTAATTCATAATAACCTAGCCACATGGTGTCAAGCTTCCCTTCAAATTTCTTAAACTTCGAGTCATATAGTAATGTCCATTCACCTTTTAGAAACACCTTCTTCTTGATAAGGCTATCATGCAACTTAGCGCATTGTTGTTGAATGATAGTGGTGCATTGTATGGTAGCCAAGTGCATTTCATCCAATTCATTAAGATGGTTAAAATGGTGTCTTTATGTTGTAGTTAAATCTGAATTCAATTATAAAGTAGACTTGAGTGTCTTAATCTTAAAATTAATAGAAAAAATAAGACTCTTACCATACACAAGCTCATATGAAGAGAGATCCATGGTGTTCTTCCATGTAGTCCTAAAGGACCAAAATGCCTCTGGAAGTCCCTCAACCCAATATTGGCAGTGACTAGCCTCGATTTTAGTAAGGATAGCCTAAATGAATTTATTGGTACTCTCCACCTGTCCATTTTCCCATGGGTGGTATGGTGAGGTGATCCTATGGCGAATATTGTACTTTTTGATGAGCTACTTAATCAACTAGGAAGTGAATTGTGGTCCTCCATCTATAACTAGCTCTCTCAGCACCCCATAATGAGTAAATATATCCTTGAATAAGAAGTCTAAAACAAATTTCTCGGTAGCTCTAGTGAGTTCCTTGGCCCCAAACCACTTGGTTACATGATTTGTACAAAATAGAATGTAGGACTTCTGATGAGATGGGGGATTAATATGCCCTACAAAATCAAGAGCCCATTTGTCAAAAGGTTGGATAACCAATTGGCTTTATAATGAAATATCATATGATTGAATATGTTGATCCATCCTCTAAAAGATTTCACACTCTTGTACATACTTCTTTTCATCCCAGAATATGGTGGGCCAAAAGTAGCCCATAAAAATTACTTTATGATTTGTTCTCTTATCAAAAAAGTGTTTTCCACAAGGCTCATCTTGGAAATCCTTTAAGATATTATGGACTCACACGACATCGAATTTCAAGATCAAGACCAATGTGAAAGAGATAACCATCTACCTAGGAATATCATGCACTATGTTGAATGATATTTCATTTTTCTATGGGAGAGAGATGGTACGAGAGCTCTCCTGCATCGAGATAGTTAACAGTATTTTCATACCACAGTGAGTGAATAGATAACGCAAAAGGGTTCTCATCTGGAAAGGATTCCTCAACACATAATCTATCACTATTATTGGTAAGCCTAGAAAGAAATTCAACAATGGCATTATCCTTCCTAGGTTTATTCATAATATTAATGCAAAATTATTGTAATAAAAGTAACCACCTAGTAACTCTACTATTAACAATAGGATTATTCATTATAAATCATATGGAGGAGTGGTTAATATGTAGAAAAACCTGATAGCCTATAATATAATGTCAAAACTTATTATTAACGTGTACAACAACAAGAAATTCATTTTCAGTTACCGTATATTTTAATTCTATGGAGGTCAAGCTCTTGGTTATGTCATAAATGACAAAAGGTCTCTATTCTTCTAGTTGTCCCAATATGACTCCATCAACTGTGTTAGAGGCATTTTTTAAAATATGGGATGACAAGGTCCAATACAATCCTTGTAATATAGAAGCTTTAGACATACACCTTTTTAGACTTGGAAAATCATTTTTATATTTAACAATCTATAAATTATGCATCCTTTACAAGAAATTTAGATAATGGATACGAAAGCTTAGAAATTTTTTCAATGAAACATCTATAGTAACCTACATGTCCTAAGAAGTTTCTTACCTATTTTTGTGTTTTTAAAGGGGGGTTTTCAATATTATCTCAATTTTCACCGAATAAACTTGTGTCCTTGGAGAATAAAGAAAATTTCCAAGTATAACTCCTTCATTCATTAACATATGGAACTTTCCAGTGCTTAAGATAAGGCGAATTTGCATAAAATTTTTATAATAATGTTTTAAGATTACTCAGAGATTTATTGAAAATATATCCATATGGTGTAAGTTCATCTAGATAAATATCTACACAATCATTAATAAAATCTGAGAATATTTCCAGTATAAGTCACTAGAAAGTATCAAGTGCATTACAAAGTCCAAAAGGAATAACTCTATATGCAAGCATAGCCCAAGGGAGAGTAAATTTGGTTTTTTCTTGGTTCTCAAGAGAAATTTAAATTTGATTGTATTCACTAAATCCATCAAGGAACAAAAAAATTTCTTGCCTGATAGATTGTCGAGGACCGAATCAATGAAAGGTAATGGGAAGTGGTAATTTGGATGGCCTTATTTAGCTATATATAGTCAATACAAACCACCAATTTTTCAATCTTTTTGGGAACAATGACAGAGGAGAAACCCACTGACTATTAGATATTTGATAGATGAAGTTGCCATTTACAAGTTTTTTGAGATCTTCTTTGACAATGTCTTTCAGATTAGGGTTCATTCGACATTGTGGATGGAAAATAGGATGGAGATTATCCTTGATATACATGTGATGGGTACACAAATAGGGAGGAATTCATTTAATATTCACGTAATCCAAAGAAAAATCCTCCTTCTGTTCATGCAACAATTGTAACAATTGCTTTGATTCCTGTAGGAGATAAGTTTATATTAATATTTAAGGTATTTTTTGGCTCACTTTCAATTGGAATGATTTTAGAATTTGGAGTAACTGGTATCTCTTCTGTAACAAGATCATCACTAGGACTGTCCTGATTAGGTTCACTCATTATAATATTTGGGAGTGGAAAGGCTATTTGTGTAAGAGTGGAAGGGTACTAATGAAACGGTTGAAAATGTCATCCTATTTTTTGTCCTTGAAGCAAAGAGCCTTACCAATTGTGAGAAGTGGTAATGGACCATCATCTTCTCACTAAAATACAACCCATAAGGGACTCTCATAATAAATTCTTTGTTTTGTAGGGGGCAAAGGATGATATTATTCATGTTATTCCCATGATATATCATCATAAATCCTAACGTACAACTAATAAATGCATCGATAGTGCCTAACCAGGGTCTACCTAGAATTAAGGGATGTCCTCCTAGGTGAGCCTTGGGCCACAACACTAAAAATTCAGTAGGGTATTCCCAAGAATCCACAGAAATGGTGACAACTTCTTGGATTCCTTATAGTCAAATTTTCGATCGGTTAGTTAGTTCTAGCATAATATAGGTTGGTATTAAATTGGTAAATCCAAGAAACTTAATAGTTTCTTTAGTCATCACATTTATTGCATTGCCTAAATCAATCATTTGTATAGTGAGATTCCATGTCTAATACCAATGTTATGAGGCTCACAAATCAATGCCATCTATAGATATACATTCTATGATCAAGTGCTAGATTATCAAATATGTAAGGGAATTGTTTCATGCCCTAAACCATACCCTACATATTATGTATAAAATCATTATGGAGTACAATTCTTAAAATAATTAAAAATATTTCAAAGTGGAATATTATTATCGACATTTAGCTATATATTTAGTGATATTATAAATTTAAAATTAAATATTATTAGGGAACCAAATCTTATTTATACAGACGTATGTCACCATAATAATATTTTTTATTAACTTCATATGGATAATAATAACGAATCAACAAAAAATTACAAATTCATATTTCATAGTTTTCATATAGTAACTTATAGAGACATGTGACTATAACAATAGAAAATATTGGCATTGCATGAAAATGAGTCCACATCCACAAGGGTTAAAAGTACATGAGAAGTGATATAATATATTTTATATATCCTAAGGTGGATATCAATTACTAATTAGAAAAAGTTAATGAAACGGGTTAAATTAATTTTCATCACTTAATAACCACAAGATAAAAGAAATCACTAGGCTTGATAATTAAAGGAGATTCCCAAATAGTGGTTGCAGACTATGACATATCCAAAAAGATTGAGATGTCAATCTCTCCAATGTTTATTCCTATATATAATGATAATCCATATTCATTGATAAAGAAATAAATTTGCTGATGCTTTAATAAACCAAGAAATAAATTTGGATTAAGGAACATCCGTGCAAAGCTCAATCCTATCTACTTTTTGTATCTCAAGAACATATAAAACATTAGATGTATATATCAATACAATTTGTTATTACATCTTAAGAAAATGTAAAACATTTAATTATTAAAAATTTAAAAAAAAAATGGTTAAAAAACATAATTAAACGTACTATATCAAATAAACAACTATTCATAGGTCATGTTTGATATCTAATATTCTTTTTTGGTTTAATAAGAAATGTAAGTTTTTAAACTTATTCATAAATATAAATATTTCCAATTACAAACCAACAAGTTCAAAAAGAAAAACCAATTTATAATTTTATAAATTTTTTTATTTTTAATTAAAATATCTTAATTATATATTTATTATTAATATATTTTAAAATTAATATTTTATTAATATAATTATAATTTATTCATATTAATTTATAATTAAAAAAAATTTAATTACACCACAATGCTTTTAAAAAAAAACCACATTATAAATTTAAAATTTTATTTTAATTAAAACATTCAATTATGTTTTTATTATTAATATATTTTCAAATTAATATTTTATTAATATAATTATAAATTATTCATATTAATTATATAATTAAAAATATTATTTTAATTAATATATATGAGAAATAGTATTTTTATATATAACTATTTTTAATAAAATCACTTCATATTTTATTTTAATACACTAGTGCATTGAAGGCTTTGGATGCATCCAATACACCCATCACCATATCACATTATAATTTTATTTTAATTAAAATATTCAATTGTATATTTATTATTAATATATTTTCAAATTAATATTTTATTAATATAATTATAAATTATTCGTATTATTTATATAATTAAAAATAAAAATAATATATATATATATATATATATATATATATATATATATATATATATATATATATATATATATATATATATATATAATTATTTTTAATAAAATCACTTCATATTTTATTGTAATACACTATTGCATTGAAAGCTTTGGATGCATCCAATACAACCATCACTATATCAGAAAGATATGGTGTGAGTATTTGAGTAGTATAATATTTTATGAAATATTATAAAAAGAAAAATAGCTTTGATTAAAGCATCTTGAATTAAGAAGTTAATTTCATTTTAAACTCATGCATATTTGTTTAATTTCAAATTTATTAAAAATATAAAAATATTAATTGTTTTGAAGTGTAAACTCTTTTTGTGCTGTAAAATTTTGAAAATTAAATTTATTTTCCTTATTGTTTTTTAATTTTTATCAATTTATTTCATCTTGATTTTTTATATATTTATCTTTTTAAGTTTGTAAACGGATTTTTTTAAGTTAAAAAAGGTTAAAATCTAATGACATATTTTTATGTTAAGTTTTGGTTTTATTTTATTACTTACTTTATAAATGATTGTAAGATATAGTTAAAAAGTTAAATTAACATAAATTGCTCTTAAAATGAAAAGTAAATTAACATAACATGCCTTTAAAGTGGGATATTAAAGGGAATTAGAGCATGGCCATGTAAAATGAAATAAAAAAGAGTTTGTATTATTTTTTGTGTCATAAAAATAAAATAAAGTATATAGTTGTAATCAAAGTAAGAGGTTATCATAAAACCAATGATATTACTTTTAGTTGCTTTTGACATTTTTTACTTAGAAAATGAAAATGTTTAAGGTTTGTGATGGTTAAAAATTAATGTTACACTACAAACTAATTGATCTAAATAGTCCAAAACAATAGCATTATGGAATTTATATGGTTAGTCAGTGATTGTGTTGTGAAACTTATTGCCATTTCTTGTACATGTATTGACTAGATCATGTGGGGCCTCTCTCTACTATAGGGTAAAAATAAATAGTGCCAACGTTAATGAGATTGCCATCTAAAATGGAAACATTTTGGAGGCTAGGGTCTTTAATGCGAGGAAAGTCTATAGGGATAGGAACTCAACATTGTTAAGCACTTGTTAACATGGATTTTCAATAGAGTGTTTGAGTTTGAGGGGACTTGAAATGAGCATTTCCATGCCAAAATAATGCAGGAAGTATTGATTATCAAGGCTTCTATATTCAAATTTGATAAGGCTAAAATAGTTACTCATTCTTCTCATTTTATTTGATCAATGGTCCATTCATGCCACTAGGTAACTAATATTGTTCATGGTAAGTAGTATTAGTATACATGTGCCAATGTTACAACCATTTTGTACAGATATGTCTAACCATAACATGGTTAACCATGCAGGGATGAACTATAAAGAGAACTTATGGAGTATAGATAAGTTCCGTGGGACATGATGAGCGAAGACAAGGGTAAGATTTCATGAATGCCTTATAAAATTTGTAGAAATAATAATTGAGTGCCCTATAGTGTTGTGTTGATGGTGTTGGAAACCACCAATATAAAGGGGGTATCTACGATATGAAGTCCCAACTAGACCTCACACCGTTTGGATTAGGATTCACATTCAAGAAATAAGCTTGACTTTCATAATATTAATAGGTTTCCTTGGTTGCAATAAACAATATAAGAGAGTACACATATACTTTCGAGATAAGAAAGTAAGTTAGCTTTGTGAATTACTCAATAACAATGTGTATAAAGTTTGTTTTGCGGATGAAAAATATAAAGTGAGAATTTAGAAGAAAAGTAATAGTAATATCCTAATAAAGACAAACCTATGTCTAAAATAATCATTAATTATCTTGCGAAATAGTTCACAAAGAAACAACAATCATTAAATAAAGAGACACACAATTAAAAGATATATACTAAAGACAACGAAATAGTTTATTTTCCTTAGCATGTATAAACACAAACATACATTGAAAACAATGAAAGAATAATCTTACAACATTCACGATATATGCATGAAAATCTGTCAACTCCAAGAGCTTCAAATCCTTAAGTGAAAGTTCCAAGATACATGATTATAATGATACATCACTAGATCCAATAATGGAACATTAAGCTACAACTTACTCCTGAAAAGGATGATCTTCTATCTTATGCCTAGCTTGAGAAGCCAAGGTGAAAATTCATTTTCTTGAGAAATGAGGGTTTATTTATAATAAATGAGGTGACCTTTCACCTCCCATGTGATTCTTGAACTCCCTCATGCCTCTTGACCTCCCATGTGAATTTTGAGCTTCTATGTGATCTTTAAGATCCTACATGACTCTTAGACTTCCTTGTGACTTTCCACATTCCATGTGTGACCCTTGGGCTTCCAAACATTTCACATTTTCTCATTTTTTAGAAATACAAAATTACATTCCATAAAATGTGGAAATATACATGGACAACATAAAAATTTTGTAATGACACTTTGAGAAGCCATAATTTGGCGACTGTGACATAAGACATCATTGTAGTGTATCAATGCCAAGTTATTCTATTTGTTGTTATATATTCTTGTTCTTTATGATAGATGTTTCTTGTACTTCATCTTCATATTCTATAAAGGGGTTGGTTATAGTATTAATGTCTTCCATGTCATCTTTTTCTTCATGCATCTATCATTATTCGAAGTTCCTTTATCTCCATTTTGTGTGGTCCCTATGTGTCTCACTTTCAAAAGTATCTTCTTGCAACTTCACCTTGATAAACTGCTTGAGCATCATCTTGCCATGTTAGGATGGTAACACTTGCAAACGTAGTTCACTCATGAAAAGACAATGTTAGTACCAAATTACCCTATTCTACCTTGTTTTCTCATGCAAATGTTGACTATGGTGGGACAATGCGTAAGGGATAAGAGAGAGGCCTTCTTGGGCGCAATGTGTAGGATCAAGATAAAAGGAATGAAAAACTGGGCAATATCAGTGTGTAATGCATAGTGACAAGGAAGGAAGAGGCAAGCTTGTGTGCATTGCGCAGGTTCTAGAGGAAAATAATAAAGGATTTCTCACTGAGAATGAATAGTGCACAATGCTTGAGGAGGAGGGTCTCGGTGTTGCGCAGTTGATCACTGTAAGGGATGAAGGATTACCCTACTACTCACTGAAAGTGCACAGTGTTCAGTGGAGGCAAGCTTGGTCAGGGAATTTTGCAGAGGGAAAGTTCAAGAGACAAGGGTGGCAAGCTTGGGCATTGTAACTACACAATGTAGAGTGGCTGAGAGGGAGTCTCTAGGGATTGTGTGGTTCAACATTACAAGGGTCTAGAGTTGGCCCTACTATCAACTAAGAATGTGTAGTGTATAATCTAAGGTAGGGTAGGTCTAAGTTCGTGTAGTGAGGAGATGTAAGTAGTAAGGTTGAGTGAATATTATCTAAGGATTGTCAATGCACAATGGAGGAGGTTGTTCTCTAGGTGGGCGCAGTGCACAACTTTGGGAGGTAAGGGTCTTATCACTGAGGCTTAGGGGTACGTAGTTTTCTCATAATTTGAATAGAAGTTGAATGTGCTCATTAGTTGCGTAAGAGCCAAGGATAGAGAAATACTCCAAAATTGACTAAGTGTGAGATCAATAAGACAAGAGAGTTAAAGAATATAATAGTTCTTGAACATGATCACACAGACATACACCCATACACATAGAAATAAGATGCACAGTACCCAAAACCAAATAGAATATAATGAAAGGATAGTAGAACGACATTTTTCACCAAGTCCGACACTTAAGATATATCTTTATGACACAAGTGTCTACTGTAACCAAGAGGCATGCTATGCTATGAGAATGTGTCCAACACATGCTCTAACAGTAAATAGAATTAATTAATGAAAGAAAATGCATTGGATATACCTCTTAAAGTTGTGCCAGAGTTGCCTCTAACAAAATATGGCACTTCCAACTTGTTATGAAACCAGCTCCAAAAATAGAAGAAAATAGAGACCAACGCCTTAGAAATCAGCCACTTCGAGGGGGAAACCTCCTTTACATTACATAAATGAAAAATTATTGGATGATTCAAATTAAAAAACCTCCTTTCTATATATAGGAGTCCATGGGGTCACAATTTAATCATATCCGACCTAACATTAATAATGTAAGGGCACAAAAATAAAAATAGTGGGGTTTTATGGGGCACAATAATAAAAATATGGGGACTACAGGGGTACAATAATAACAATAAGGGGGCTACAGTAACAACAATAAGCGAGTAAAATAGTAATATAGGGACCTAACATGTCCCTCTCCTTCAAAAAAGTGTTGTCCTCAACGCTTGAGGAGCTTTGGATGCTTCTATATAAAATTCTCATCCTCCCATGTGGAATATTCAGTGGGTAAGTTCTTCCACTTGATGAGATACTCTGAAATTGATCGATTTCATAGTTGTCGAGTTCTTGTTTCTATGACTGCTTCAGGTTCCAATATGATTTTTCGTTCCTCATCAATTTCTGCCAATATTGTTTGAACTGGAATTTTGTCACCTATAACCTTCTTTAAGCATGAAACATGGAAAAATGGGTGCACTTGAGAAGAAACAAGAAGCTCCAATTTGTATGCCACAGTACCAATAATTTGCAACACCTTGTAAGGACCATAGCACTTTGGCAATAATTTATTATCGTTCTTAGCTTGCTTGAGAGACATTTTTTTGTATGGTTGTAGCCATAAAAATACCAGTCTCCTACATCAAAACTTCTCTCGCTATGATGTTGATCTACCTGTTGTTTCATTCGATTTTCTGCCAAATTTAGGCTATCCTTTAAGAGTTGGACAACTTGTTGTTGATGCTCAATGTGATCTTCCACTACTTGAAACTTAGAATTTTCTCTTAAAGATGATGTTATGGACGGTGGATGATATCCATAAAGTGCCATAAATGGGGTCATTTTTTTTGTAGTATGGAAGAAAGTTTTATACCACCATTAAGCCAGAGGTGACCACTTGACCCATTTTGTTTGTTTATCAGATACAAAACAACGAAGATATACTTCCAAAATTTTGTTCACTATCTCAGTTGTCCAATCCGATTGAGGATGATAAGATGAGCTATGGGCTAGTTGATTACCCAAACAAGAAAATAATTCAGTCCAAAAATTTCCAGTGAAAATGGGATCTCTGTTGCTTACAATAATCTTTGGGTTTCCATGTAGCTTTTGAGTTGTCTCCATAAATGCAGTAGAAACTGTACTTGATTTAAATGGATGAGATAATGCACAAAAGTGTGCATACTTGGTAGTTTTATCAACTACCACCATGATGAAACTCTTTCCTTCAGACTTAGGTAAAACTATGATAAAATCCATTGAAACCTCCTCCCAATGTTGATTTGGAATGGGTAAAGGTTGTAGCAGACCTGGGGTCTTAATTGTCTCAACTTTATTTTGCTGCCAAACCAAACATTCTACCACAAAATTTTGAATATCAAATTTAAGGCCATCCCAAAAAAATATTTCTTCACCCTGTGGTAAGTTTTTAAAAATCCTGAGTGTCCTCCTACGAGAGAGGTGTGCAATTCCAAAAGAATATTTTGTTTTAGTTTGGAATTCTTACAAAGGTATAAGCGATATTTGTACCATAAGGAATCATTTTTCCAACTAAATGTATCGTATGTACTGGGATCGTGCTGCAACTTTTAAGTGAGTGTCCACACTTCTTCATCATTCTCCCATTCCTCCCTTGCTTCAGTTATGCAATCTAGTTGGATAATAGAAACGACACAAAGAAATGATTCCACCTCCTCATCCTTTCTTGAGAGTGCATCTGCAACAAAATTTAGCTTCCCTTTTTTGTAGATGATTCCAAAGTCATAACCCAATATCTTCGTGAACCATTTTTGTTGCTCTTCTGAAGATAGTATTTGTTCCAAAAAGTATTTAAGACTATCATGATCGGTTTTTACCTTGATGTGTCTTTCCATTAGGTAAGGTCACCATTTCTTTAGTGCATGTAATATTGCCAACATTTCCTTATAAATATCTTTCTTTAGATAATTTCCTTTGATTGGACGACTTTCAAAAGTAATGGGTCTTACTTCTTGCATTAAAACAACACTAATTCCATTTCCTGAGGCATCACATTCCATAATAAAGTTTTTTTTTAAGTCTGGTGTAACTAAGATTGGTACTAGGCACATTGCCTCTTTAAGATGTTCAAAGGCCTTAGTTGCTTCAAGAGTCCATGAAAATGCATATTTCTTCAATAATGTTGTTATAGGTGCTTCTATTCTCCCATAATTCTTAACAAACTTTTGATAATACTCTACTAACCTTAGAAATCCTCGCAATTTCTTTATGGTTATGGGGATTTTCCATTCCTTAATGGATTTAATTTTGTTAGGGTCTACCTTAACACCCTCCTGAGATACAATATGACCCAGATATTCCACCTCTTGTACTCCAAAGAAACATTTGGAGGTTTTTTCATATAATTGTTTCTCCTCCAATAGTTTGAGCACCATGTCAACATGTTGAACATGATCCTTCCAAAACTTGTTGTAGATTAGTATATCATCAAAAAATACTAACATGAATTTTCTAAGGAAGGGTTTAAAAATGGAATTCATCAACCTTGTAATGTAGAAGTTGCATTGGTAAGGCCAAAAGGCATGACCAAAAATTCACAACGACCCTCATAATTTCGAAATTTTCTTTTCAGAATATCTTCAGTCTTCATTCTAATTTGATGATATCCTAAACGAAGATCCAACTTGGTAAAATAAATTTCTCCATGTAATTCATCCAATAAATCATCAATCACAGGAATGGGAAATTTATATTCAATAGTGAGCTTATTGAGCTCCCTATAATATGGACACATGCGCCATAATCGATCGTTCCTATGCACCAATACTACTGGAGTAGAGAAAGAAATTTGACTAGGTTGAATTATATCAGCCTCTACCATTTTTGCAATCATATGTTCAATTTCATGCTTTTGGACATAAGAATATATGTAAGGCCTGATGTTTTTTGGAAAATTTCCTGTAATCAAATGAATAGCATGATCATGATCACAAATAGGTGGGAGTTCTTTGGGAGTTTCAAACACCTTGGAATGATTGTCCAAGAATTTTTGGAGATCTAGAGAAATATATGATTTTGATATTGGAACTTCTAGTGAGCATAATTGTGAAGCCTCGTTGTTCTTTATTCATAAGATTTATCATGATATTAGAGATTATTATCTTTCTTGAATTCCTTGTGATACCCCGTAATTCAACTTTCTTTCCTTCTGAAAAAAAATTCAAGAAAATTTCTTGAAAATTAAAAGCTACTGTCCCGAAAGACTATAACCATTGTACTCCTAGTACAATATTAACACCTCCCATTGGAATGGAAATAATTGGAATGTTCAATACATATTCCCCCATGGTTATCTTGATATTATGGAATTTTCTAGAGAAATTTATAGTCCCTCCATTTGCAACCATCACTTGACACTTTGGTGCTGGGTATAGGAAGCAATTCAATTCCTTGGCTACCTTACAATGAATAAAATTATGGGTACTACCCAAATCAATCAACACTATTGCATTTTTCTTCTTGATATGTCCTTCTATCTTGAGATTTTTAGTAGTGGACTTTCCTGTCAATACATTACAGGATATGGTCGAACTCATTTCTTCTTTCTCTAGGGTTGGTTTGTGGTGTATATCCTCTTCCTTTGAATTTTCTTGTTCATTTTATTCCTCCTCTTCACAATCTATGTAAAATAATTTCTTCTTAGCACAATTATGACCTTTAGTGTATTTTCTATCACTACTGTATCAAAGCCCTTTTGCTCTTTTTTGTTCCAATTTTTGTTGTGTCAACCTTGTAGGTTGTGGAATTCTAGGAGTAGAAACACTTCCATCTTTATAGATGTGAGTGGTAGGCTTCCTTGTCGCCATAATTTTACTTTCAATTTTTCTTGCCAACCTGAATGCCTTATCCAATGAATCAAGTTTCCAAAGGCGAAACTCATGTTGGATGTTATCCTTTAAAGTCCCTATGAAGACATTAATCCAGTGTTCCTCTGGAATATTAGTTACCCTTATATTCAATTTTTGGAAGTCCTCAATGTGCTCCACCATTGAACCCTTTGGTTTGAGATTTAACAATTGGCTAAAGAAGGTGTTGCTCTTTGTATCCTCATAATGTGCTATCATTTTCTCTGTAAAAATTGACCAAGTGACAATTTTTTTACAAGAGAAAATCCATCAATACCATTCAAATGTATTTTGTTCTAAATGTAAAGTTTCAATGTGTACCTTTTGTGTGTTTTGCACATTATGGAGATCAAAATATTTCTCCATATGTAGTATCCATGTTATGGGATCCTTGCCATTAAACTTGCTCATACCAATCTTTGGAAAATGGTGGGCCTTCAATCCAACATTAGAGTTTATGAAATCATGATTAACATTTATTTTCTTCTCATCATGAGTTTCATGTACTACCTTTTCGCCATTAGGAATCATTTATTGTATCAAAATTTTCAAACCTTCCTTCAAACCTTCCATGTATGCTTTTATATCATTCTTCATGTCTTCCATGTTGTCTTCCATTTTTTCATCTATCTTAGCATCAATTTCATCAATCTTAGCTTCCATGCCATCCATCTTGGCTTCCATGCCATCCATCTTAGCTTCCATGTCATTCTTCAAACCATCCATCTTAGCTTCTATGCCTTTCTTCAAACTGTCCATCTTAGCTTCCACGTCTTTCTTCAAAACTTTCAATTCATTTTTTGTTGCTCTTTACGAGAGAGAAATTTGGTGCACTTGGTCTTGTAATTTTGATATGTCATGTTGCACTCATTCCTCTTCATGAGTCATAGTAGAACCTTCTAAGGGCCTAATCGGTGTTGAATTATTTTTAGGGGCGATTTTAGAACCCAATATTGATATCTATGCTTCAATATTCCCTTGGAATCACTTCAAACTGATTTTTTAAACATGATTTATGCAATTTGAAACAAAATACACACCTTTTTATTTATTTTGAGGATATCGATATTGAAGCTGGTGTATCTCTGGAATTTTAGATCCCTAAGATTTTATCTTTAGTCCTAAAGGTGTGACCTGATTTGGATTATTCAAGGCAAGGTTATGCCTAATCTTCTGCAATGGCCTAATTATAGACAATTTCATTAGAGTGAACTTGTACGATGTGCCACGTGTCGTTGTTTCCTTCTTCGGCTCTGAAATTGATACACAGTAAACTATAGTCTGTCTACTTTTGGAAATTTTTTATAGAATTCCAATCCAATGCTCAAAGAGAGAGTTATGGAAATTTTCCCATGGTCACCTCTTTGAGATGAAATTCAGGAGCCTGCAAAAACCCTAACTTCCACAGATCGTATCTCCGAAAATATTGCAAACCAAGATCTGAAATTTTTACACACCATTCATCACGATTTCTTCACAAATGTGTTTTGTTTTTATCTTCCTAACCTTTGTAGAAAACAAGTTATAGAGAAAATTCCACAATGACTTGTTTGAAGTAACGAAACCCTAGAATCCAAAGCTCTAATACCAAATGTTATGAAACCAACACCAAAAATAGAAGAAAAGAGAGATCAATGCCTCAGAAATCATCCACTTCGAGGGGGAACCTCCTTTACATTACATAAATGATTTTTTTTTGGATTATTCAAATGACAAACCTCATTTCTATATATAGGATTCCATGGGGTCACAATATAAGCTTAGCCAACCTAACAATAATAATGTAAAGGCACAACAATAACAATAGTGTGGCTTTATGGGGTACAATAATAACAATATGGGGAATATAGGGGTACAAAAATAACAATAAGGGGGCTACACTAACAAAAATAAGGGACTACACTAGTAATATAGGGACCTAACACATATTTTTTAGAAAAGGGACTTGAACACATAAAAACTTAGAAAACAAGCATAGAAAAACTTCAATGACACAAAATGATAGTTCACATGATCAATGGGAGGCTACACAATTTGAATCTAGGAAAAATTTGAAGGGTGTTGTAGAAGCGGAAAAAAGTTGTAAACACTTAAGTCTACCATGGTTATAGTTATACATGTCAGCCCCCATCAAAAATTTTGGCCATTAGCCCCTCCATTCAAGTTTTTGGCTTGTGGTCCCGTTTAAATCTGTTTAAAACCTCTGTCATGGCCTAAGACCTTCATATCTTACCCGTCGTTGCCATCCCCGCCCACGAGATACCTTGGACAAAGGGCTTAAACCTACGCCTAAAATTATATCAGGCCCAGCCCCTTCGGTTTTAGCCCCAGCACCTATTCCTTCCACACGACCTGGCCCCGAGACCAAATGCCAAATCCGAAAGGCGCTTGCCGTATACAGCTATCAAGTGTGTTCTTAGCCACACGATCAATCATAGATCGATGGCCCGCAACCTGCCCCTGTCTGGTGGTCCCCGCCGTGCCTTACCCCTAAAACCGGCTTGTTTTCCCCGCACCACTTTTCAAAGGCTAGCGGTTTTCCGCAAATCGTAGCGATTCCACACGCTGTGTGACATGTGTCCCGGTGTATGATCCCAATACCGCCCTATTTCGCGCATTATCTCTCGGACAAAGACGTGCAGCGAAATTCATATAAACCGTTCGATCTGTAAACCTTCATCCAACGGCGGTCGCTTTCCATGAACGATGCCATGACCGATGCCATGACCCACCATCACACCCCTCCCGGTGCAGTTTAAACCATTGATCGCGTTCTAATATTGGACAGTCATGATCTGCCCATCCCTCCCTGTTGACCAAAACCCGTAGTCTGTCCTCCATGTCGCAAATTCCACATGTACGCCACGTTTCCCTTTCATCATCCATATATTCCATTCATTTGTCTTTTTAATGTTCTGCATCCACAGCTCTCACCAGTCTACCCTCCACAGCTTCACCACAGTTTCCCACCACCCTGCATGGTTTCATCGTTCCGCCATGTCCTCACCACCACTTTCGTTGACCCCGCCACATTCACCACGCCCGTGTCTGGTTTTCTTTAATGTGTTTGTGGGTTTTTCAGGTTTGCCGCGGCAGAGAATTATCATGATTCACCGCCTCCATTACAGAAGCTGAGAACGCATGACAAGGCCCTGTTAGAGGAGAAAAATTTACAAAAAAGATCCGGGAGCTGCTATGATATGACCACCATTAAAGAAAACAAGGATTTAGATCTATTAAACCCTCCAAGGTCATTTAAATGCACAGGTTGAGCAGATGAAGAATTAATGGTACAGATAGAGAATATCAGTGAAGAGCAGGGGATTAAAGAAATGCATTTAAGGACTTTGGGGCTGTTACATACCCTTTTGGAGGCAAAGTACCGGATCGAAGACCCCGCAGATCACTAGAAAGATCTTTTCACAGAAAACAATGCCCTCAAGGTTTATTTCAGCCGAATTTTCTTTAGGAAAGGACATAAAGTTCATGAGAATTCCTCTCTATACCGTGTTCCTGAAGGGATTTTCTACCCAGCGCATTTATTTTTGCCGGCAGCGGAGTACACACAGCTCAGCATGGTCATTCAGCAGTGTGGGCGCAAAGGTTTTCTGCCTTTCTGTTCAAATTAAGCAAATTAAATGTTTCACCTACTTCCTCTATTAGTTTCTCTTCTCCTTCCTCTATAAAAAGGAGAAAGAAAGAAATTGTAACAGTTCCAGACTTTTATCAAAAAATTGTGCTGTGAAAGGCATTTTGTATACATTTTGTAAAGCTTATGTATGAAGGCTCAGAGCCCGTAGGGTCCCAGTGAGGAGGAGTTCTATATGTAATGAGGATTCTGGTCTTTGGTATTTCACAGTATGTAACCTTCTCTTATGTGATTAATACAACATTTCATTTCATATATCTTCTTGTATCATGTACTGGAATTCGAGTGGCTCACTGATTTTAGGTAAGGATTAATCCTAGTTGATGCCCATACTTGGATCAGTCAAGCGCTTTAAATATGGCTCAGGCATGATATATTGTTTCATGTTCATTTCATCCATCTTTCTGCTATATTAGTTGCTTTGGGAGGGTGCTTTTAAAATGCCATTGTCATGTATGGATTCTTAGATTGATAAGCCCATACATGGTTCTGTTGTGTATCTGAGTATCAGACCAAAGTTAACTAATATCTTCTTATATTTCTTTCACTACATACACCTTATGATACTTGATTTCTATGGCATATTATTTGAATCGGCCCTCTTTATAGTAAATTGTCTCTTAACTGTCTGATGCTTTTGTGTTGGAGTTTTGCATCTTGTCTCTGCAGCATTACTTTCCCTGTGGCAGTTTCTGTAAGTCCTAGTCCCATTTAAATCAATTTCCTTGTTTTACAAGAGATATCAGGAGAGCTTTTGGATTGACACCCAAGTTATATTATGTGCTCCTTGTTATGATAAGATGTCCTAGGCACTGGTCTATGGAAACTCTAGGCTGTCTCTAGGAGAGACAACAATTGTCGACAACAGTTACCATAATTTATATAAAGTTCAAGGAAAATTAGTAATAGAAATATTTCTCTCCTTAGAAGGAATAAATATTGTAAAGGTTTCATGTGTGGAATGTAAGGACATACAACTTATAACTATGATTATACCATTCCAGGACACCCCATCTATATCCTTTGTGGACCAAGAGATGATAGGAACAGTGAATATCCAAGAATGATAAAGATGTTCACAATGCATTATGAGCTAATAAAGTTGTGTGTGAAGAAACCATAATATAAAGAAGCACTCATGACCACAAGAATCAATTCAATAGGATATGGAAGAAAAATATACCCTAAAAATGAAGATTAGATGAGTGATATTTTCGGAAACAATATTAATACTAAGAGGGGGGTGAATCAATATTAAGGCTAATTTAAAATTTTATGCCAATTCATTTTTAGTCATTTAAATTTGGCATCCATTAGATGAGATAAAACATTAACAAACCATTTCAATAGACATATCAACCAATACAAGCATACACATCATGAGCAGCAAACATATGACACATGAAGGTTTAACATGGAAACCCTTCCAGGAAAAAAACCACCAAATCTTGTTGTTGTTATTGATGTAAAAATGAAAGAACCTACTCTATTACATCAATCTGTTTCACTGTCTCCCTTTGATATTTTTCTAGCACCTACTAGCAGGAAGCACCAACTCCCTCATTTTGTAGACACTTTATCAATCTACTAGAAGCACCAATTTCATAGATTTGTTGCAAGCACTAACTTGCAGCTCCTTGTATTTATGCAAGCACCCACTTGCAGGAGGAACCAAAATCCAAGCCTTGTCGGACACTTAATAGAAATGGAAGCACCAACTTCCTGTATTCAAGCTCCAACAAACACTCGATAAGGAAACTAATTTTCACTGTCCTAAGCCCACAAAAAATTCTTTGTCCTCTCCTCACTATGGACACTATTATGCTCAACAACAGTTATTCATCTCAATTCTCTCAGTAGTATGTCCACACGACAACATCAAACTATTATCGGCCCTCTGCTCTCAAAAAAATATTTTCAACACTCAAACCCTTCTATTCCACAGGATCTTTCGGCCTCTCACAAAACAACACAGGCTCTTTCGGGGTCTCTTTCCTATGAATAGGAACTCTTAGCCTTTATTTGCAGCACTTGTGGACTTGGCCTCTCGTAATCAATGGAAAAACACCCATAGATATGTCCACATTGCTCACTGAATTTTTTTTTCTTTACCCTAGTTTCTCAACTGCAATCCTGGGTTTTTTTCAGTAAAATACATTGATCGATGTTGTCTCTATCAACCTTCATTTTTTCGTTCATGTTTACTGAGTGTAATCTCTGAATGGCTCTCCATACTTCTATAGCGTTTGAATTATTTCTACTGCAATCATATTAAATGTGGAGCATGGTCTTCTAAACATTTTCTCCTGCTCATCTACTTAACAACTACAATTGCAACATAATAAATTTTGAGAATGGGTCTCTCTATGATTATCCATGTTGAGAATTAAATCTCAGTTAGTATGGAATCCTAGGAGGTTCTCCCATGCTTATTAATTACTCACATTGCTTGAAAGGTACTTCAACATGACTTCTCTATTCTTCATTTAATTCAATGAGGTGTGCACTAGAGATCATAGGCATCTTATTTAACCTTTGAGACAAGCCCAACACTTGTCTCTTAAAATCATGGTCCTCATCATCCTTGACTCGTAGATCTTTGAAAGTCTTTATTTATTCCAGTGAACAACTCCTCTGCACGCATTTACTTTTAGATATCGACCCATTCATCCTTCATACACTTTTGTGCTACAATACCAGATCCCCTCATTTTTGTAACCTTTATTAAGGTGACATTACGAAATTTCAATATTTTGATGTTGGCCTTTAGCCCCTTTTGCTTCACCCCTTATTGTTTTTCACCATAGGACTAGGTTCTGTGACCAACGACATAACACTGAGGTGCAAAGCCCTTCCAGATCCTGTTGAGGGCCTATATCCTTATGATATTTCTCTACGCCCTTGGTTCTATGGGCTCCACGACCAAACAAAAATCAAAATCAGAATCCCCTGGCATAAAAAATTCTTTAAAATGAAATTACGAAAGCTTTGACCTCTAATATTTCGACCTTCCAAAGTTCCTAGAATCATCTCCCTGGTATCATAAATTTCTCAAAAATAAATTACACAGGAGTTACGAAATCCTTGACCTTCGAAATATACTTCTAGGGTGACATCATGTTGTCCCATGTGGTGTCTCTGTATCACTTAAGTGCTAAGCCCTTTAGGATCTTACTGGGGGCCTATCCTCTTGTGTTATTTTTGTATTCCCTTGGTTCTATGGGCTCCACGACTAACCACCAACAATATAAGAAGCCCATGGTATTATAACTTTCTCAAAATTCAATTATAGAGGAGTTATGAAGTCCCAAATTTCTAAGATGACATCATGATCTTGTCATTAACCCAATGTGGCATCTCCATATAGGTGACACATGTCACCAGCATTTGCCCCATTAAGCTACTCAATAATGCTAAATATAAATGCCACGTGTCCTCTGTATAACCATGTTATGCTGACATCATCTTCCACCATTAGCTCCTAAGGGCCAACCATCTGCTGCCATGTGTCCTATCCGAGGAGACTAAAAGGGTCCCCTGGTTCTTTGGTTTTGTAAATGAATATCTTTGTAAATCCCTACTCCCTGCAACTCTTAGCTCTTTTTAAAAGGGTTGATTAAGAAGAACCTATGAAATTTAGAAGTTCCTAAATTTTTGAACCTCCCAACATCCTAAGATAAGAAGTTACGAGGTTCTAAGGTTCTAAACTTCCAAGGTCCTGAAATTCCAAAATTCGGATTTCTTCCAGGTTTCTTTTAAATAAAATTCCAAGGTCCTGATGTTCCCACTTTCCAACGTCCCGAAGTTCTAAAATTTCGGGTTTTGATATTCGACCTTCTTCCTTGGTTATGAAATTTCCTCCTAAAATTTAGAGTTATGATATTCCAAGGTTCTTAAATTTGGCCTGCTCCTAACTACTTCAAGATCCTTACTTTGGATATAAATAAATTTTTATCCTGAGATCCATTTATGGACTTCCACATGCATTGGAAATATTTATCAGAGAAATTTCTAGTGGAGAAGGTATGATGTAATCCTTGAGCCCATTTTCTACCTGAAACATGGAAACAAACTCTCTGTCATTCTTTGCACCTTTAATCTTCTTCTTTTGCATCGAATCCTAGACTCGCCGTGAGCTTGATACACCAAGCACATCAATGCTAGCATCTTCTACTATCACAACTAGCCTAGTGGACATCAATGTTGTCTTGCCTAACATCATGCTAGCACATACATTAATGCTAGTATGGTTGATATAAATTCCAACACACTTTCTAACTTTCAAGCAATGCCAACTTCCCAACCTGATCTCCCAACATTATTTTTACATCAATGCCAACACATTTAATGCCAATAGATAAACATACAATTCCAATTATCCTACAATCTCCCCCTTTGGCATTGATGGAAATACCTCTTCACTTATCCACATTGATGGAAAATCCTCATGCTTCTTCCACGCATCTCCTTGCATGAGCCACCAATGACTTCCTTTACTCTGCTTGGGCCATGATAAATTTCTCCCATAAGCTTCTCTCCCCCTCTGGAAGCAATGGAAAAGGGCTACAAGCACTACAAGAAAAAAGGAAATTGGTGAGGGTCATGCTTGTGACAGACCTTTAAGGTCCGTCACCAATGTCACATATGGTGATAGTCCTTAAAAAAGTGTCATTGTAAGTGTATATAGTGATGGTCCTTTAAGGTTCGCCACCAAAGCCATTTTCAATGACACTTTTGGTGAGGGTCGTTAAAGGCCCATCACTAATTCTCTCTTTGGTGACACTTCTAGTGATGAAATTTTAATGACCCTCACCAATGCTCTTTTTGTTACTTTTGGTGACGGTCAAAAAATGTTTGTCACCATTGATCATTCCAATGTGTTTTTGATGATGCTATATGCATTTTAATATATTTTTTTCAAAAGATAACAATTTAAGGCCATTACTGTGGAGTATTTTTTATGATATTTTTTGGGCACCGAATTTGGCTATTTCTTTGCCCACTTTTGTTATCCTTTTTGACCCTTTTTGCTTAATTTACCCACATTTTCCATGATAAACTCCTGAGGTAAATACCCTGACTTTTCCGATTGGGATATTTTGATTAATGAAGTAAAATCACGGGGTTTTACCTAATTGCAGCACTAAGGTTTGTGTTTGGCTACAGATTGAAGATAGGAACCCTTGCTCTAGCAGATCGCAACTAGAATCGGTAACGGCAAGCCAAAGGGAGAATGCGCAGCTGGACCACGACTCCCTGGGCCTATTCTCGGCCCTTTGCTCCATTCATAATATTTTCTGATCATGACGTTTCAACCAGAGTCCATTTTTTAACACACAATTATCATGTTTCAGGGAAATTTGTTATTCCCTTGTATTGTGTATAAAATGGACATTGTTCCTGTAATTCAGGGTTCCAAGGAGAAGACTGTAATCACATTTCATATATCAATAAATTACATCTGGTTGTACTGTTCCAAATAATTTCATAATTAACTCAGCCCTGATCAGAGAGTTGGACCCGCTCTTCTGATCAGGTGCTGTGTCTTTGTATATGTGTGGATTAATTTCTGTTGTGCTATGGTTGTTATTTTTATCTCTTGCTGATTTAGATTGTTGAATGTTTCATATTAACTTTACTTCACAGCAATGTTTTTAGTTTTGAATGTAAAACCTAGGTTGAATGGATTGAGTGTTTTTCCCTGCATATACCTTGTGCGTAGCCTTGAAAGGATACGCTCTCGGATTGATAAGATTAATGTCGTATTAGGGTGGATAAATCATCCATACCTGAACACCAACATTTTGGCACCGTTTCCAGGGAGGCTAAAAGGTGCAAGCAACGATTCGAGGCAACTAGAGGGTCATCCTCTCATCCTGGGGAGAGAACGAGTTTTCTCACTCTGCATCAGGTCTTGAGCGTAGGTTTTGATTTTGGTTTGTTTGTTTTTTTTTTTTGTTTGGAGTTTTGGGCCATCTTCTTGTCCTAGGGAGGGAGGAGTCTTTTGACGCCCTGCTTTAGATCTGGGAAGTATTAGGTCTTTTTGTGGGTTGTGTGGTTCTTGTTCTTGTCCCAGGGAGGGAGGAGTCTTTGACACCCTGCTCTAGGTCTGAAACTCTAGTCTCCGTCTTGTTTTTTTTCTCTTTTAAAATCCTTTTGTCTTGGGGAAGGAATGGTCCTTTGACACCTTACTTCAGGATCGAAGTGTTGTAGGCTCATGTAGAGATTTTATATCACATTAACATTTGTATGAATAAAGAATCAAATAAGAGGGGCGGAGTGAGAGCCCCAAAGAGGGGAAGACCAGATTTGGGAAGAAAGACTTACATACAACAGATCATCGAAAAGACAGAGTCCAAAGCATCTTCTCGTGCAGCCGCAAGGCCAGGGGCTAGGAGAGTATGATACGAAGGACAATCAGTAGATAAAAAGTGCATACTCCGGTATCCATTGGCGATTCAGTACAGCAGGGTCCTCCATTAGCAGAAGGCTCAAGTAGCATTGGACCTGATCAAGAGGATCTTGCATTGGGGATAGAAGGAGAAGAAATCACAAGCATAATATTGACAGAATTAGATCACTTCAATAGGGGAGAGGAAGTTATCATTGATGGATTAAGCCATCAGGACGCAGGTAGTAGAAACGAAGTAATATTTTTATTGCAGAGAGACAAGGGGAGCGCTACCAAAGCCACTCGAGTTCCAGTAGTAAGGAGTCCCCAGTCATCTTCTAGAGAACCTGTTGAAATTCCCAACGAATATTGGAAGATTTTCATGGCTCCCACAACCTCTACTATCGAGTTTCCCATTGAGAATACGGGAGGAGGTGCGCCTACAAAGCCTATCCCATTGGTAGCTTTACCAAATTTCCATGGGCTCGTGTCAGAAGACCCCGACACATTTTTGTTTGAATTTTATATAGTGTGCTGGGGTTATGACTACATGAAGGATGCCCAGAAATTGAAAATTTTTCCTTCTACACTCAAGGGGACGGCTCTGCGATGGTTTATGGGCCTTGGAGGGAAATCCATTACCACATGGGATGGCATGCGAATAGCTTTCCTGGAGAAGTATCAGGACTATTGTAAATCCTGAAATATCAAGGAGGAGCTTTTCAAGTTTACACAAAAAAAAGATGAAAATATGGAAGACTGCGTGGAAAGGTTTAAGTACCTCTTATAGAGGTCAGGACATTCTGACTTGGACAAAGAAATTTTGAAGGCTATCCTCCTTCGGTATTTTCAAGAGGATTCAATGGAAATGTTGAATATTGTGGGGAAAGGAGACATCTCCAAGGAAAATTTTGAACAATATTTGTGATTTTTGTATCCAGTGCTCAAGAGGGCTTGCAAGAAACAAATCAGGGGTTCGTTCAGTAAAAGGATCTAGCGAGGGTATTACGAAAGCAGAAATTGGGAACTTGTTAGACAACCTGAAGACAGATATTCTTAGTACCCTGTCAACACAGATGGGTACTTTGCAAGTGAAGCAGAAGCAGTTGGAGCAGGAAAGGGCTATGGTGATCTATAGAGAAATGTGACATCTGTGAGCTAAATCATGTTACCAGCTCATGCCCTTCCTTGCTGGGCCTGAAAGCAGTGTTTCAAGGAGCGGGGGAGGACACAGAGCAACTATATCTTATGGGCGCCAGGAAGCCGTGAAAATTTCGACCACCAATGGGAAATCAAGGTATGTATCTGGATCCATCTCAGTATTTCAATAATTATAACATGAATCCCCAACTCATACCTTGCTCCCCTATGTGGCCACAATACCAACACCCACTATGGCAGCAATGGAACCCTCAGGCTAGTATGAGCTCATCATGGGCTCCAAATTGGTGAGGACCCTCTATAGGGCAGTTCCCTCAGCAGATGCCATAGCAACATATACCACAACAACTCCAATTATCCTCCACTATGCCTCCTAGTAACCAACCTGTCCATCCTCAGCTTCCAATGCAGCCTAACCCTAACCCTAATAATAAAGGAGCTCACCAAGCCGATGTTCTTAACCTGCCTTCGTATAGTATTTCTACGGCATATCTATATGAAATGAATTTGTGATTTGGCCGGACAGTTAATGTCCAACCCCCTCTGATCATCATTGAACAGCTTGATAATGAAGATAGAGAGGCACAACCAACCGATAGAGAACCGAAACAAACTGTTAAGGCGCCTCCTGTAAAACAACCTCAATTTGAACCACCCTACCCAGAGAGACTGATTGTAAGTAAACCAAGCCCACAAGCTGAATTTGACTTATTAGGAGAATTGCAGAATTTATTTGTTAAAATTCCCTTGTTACAAGCTATGAAAGATGTGTCAATTTATGCAAAGAATCTTAGGGAGTATTGTTCAAAGAAACTTGCAAAGAAAACTAAGGACCCCCTCACTAGACATGTTATGGGAAAACTATCGGACTTCATGATGGGTAAATCAACACCAGTGAAATATGGAGACCCAGGGAACCTAGTTCTGACAGTACAGATTAATGGGGTAGAGATTCCAAACGTACTGGTAGACCTGGGCGCTGCCATAAATGTCATCACTACTGAAACCATGCATACATTAGGCCTTTATAATTTGAAGTATACACCTACAGTGTTGGAATTGGCGGATAGGTCCACAGTCAAGCCTGTGGGGAAGTTGGAGGATGTGACAATTTCAGTAGATGCATGGCATTACCCTATCGATTTCCTGGTGCTGCATACACAGTCTTCAGAGGGAGGCCACACTTTGATTTTGGGGAGGCCATGGCTGGCTACTGTAGATGCTTATATTGGATGCTGATAAGGAAATATGGTCATTTTTAATGGTCATAACACCAAGAATTTGGTGCTATACCCACCGGCAGAACCAGATGCATCCAAGAAGTTAGCAGCCAGCAAGAAGGTTGTATCTATGGTGGAGGTCAAAGAAGAAGAGGAAGGGGTGAGACCGGTCCTTATTATTGGGTAGGCCCTTTAGTTGAAGATGGAATCAGAAGATGATGTGATCACTTCCTTTATGAACGATCCTTTTTCCATTTCAGAATCAAATCAGCAAGTCTTAGAATCTATTTTAAGCTGTGAGACTCATAAGATATCGAGACAACAGAAGAATTAGAAGAAGATGTTGATGCACCTCATGAAAGCGTCCAAGTAGAGATAGAACCAGGGCAAACCCTAAACATCAATCCTGGTCTGTCAGAGTCCCAGAGGAAGCAACTGATAGATGTTCTTCAGAAGTATAAGGAAGCTTTCGCCTGGGATTACTCAGACATGAAGGGGATCCCTAACATTTGTGCACCCATCATATATACATCAAAGAAGATTGTCGTCCTATAAGACAACCTCAGAGAATGATGAACCCGACATTAAAAAACATTGTGAAAGAAGAGCTTCATAAATTACTGGATGCAGGTTTTATCTACCCTATCTCAGAAAGCTAATGGGTTTCACCATTGGTAATGGTTCCTAAGAAAAACGGTAAGTGGCGAATCTGCGTGGACTACCGAGAGTTAAATAAGGCAACGCAGAAGGATCATTTCCCTCTGCCATTTATTGATCAAGTCTTAGACACATTGGCTGGTAAGAAATTTTTCTCATTTCTGGATGGGTTTAGTGGATACAACCAAATCCAAATTGCTCCTGAGGATCAGGACAAGACCACTTTCACATGTCCCTGGGGAACATTTGCATACCGGGTCCTTCCTTTTGGCCTATGTAATGCCCCTGCAACATTTCAGAGGGCAATCTTGGGAATATTCTCTGTTTTAATAGACGATGGTGTTGAAATTTATATGGATGACTTCACTCCATATGGGGACTCATTCTCGGAGGGGCTGAAAAATTTAGAAAAAATTCTTGAAAGGTGTATACAAGCGCGTGTTTCCCTGAGTACAGTAAAGTGTCACATGATGATGGAACAAGGAATTGTTCTGGGACATTTTCTTTCAGCTGAAGGAATCAAGATGGACCCAACAAAGTTAAAGGTAATTCTGAACTTTCCAACACCTAAAACGCCCACATAGGTACGTAGTTTTATTTGGTATGCTGGTTATTATAGGCTCTTTATGGAAAATTTTGCAAAAGTAGCCCACCCATTGTTTCAATTACTGACAAAAGATTCATAATTTGTGTGGGCAGAGGACTGTGAGGTAGCCTTCGCAAAGATTAAGGAGTTAGTCTATAGTGCTTTGGTTCTTAGAGGACCAGACTGGGCGTTACCTTTCCATATTCACACAAATTCTTCTCAAACAGAAATTGGTGCAGTATTAGGAAAAAAAGAAGATAAAGTTCCTTATGCAGTCTACTATGTTAGTAAAAATCTGGCTCCAGCTGAATTAAACTACGATTGACTAAGAAATATTTTGCCCTGCATTTGTGCGCCATCAACGAGTTAAGACATTTATATTGCAATTATTCTACCTTTATGCATACAATAAATACCGTAATTATTTAATGAAAAAACCTATTACCCCTGGTCGTGTTACATGATGGCTGTTTCTACTATAGGAATTTGATATTACTATAGTAGATAAACTAGGGAAGGACAATGTGGTTGCAGATTTATTATCTAGGTTAGAACATGATGGTAAGAATACACCAGTTGATGATAATTTTCCAGATGAGAATCTTTTTGTAGTATCTACTAATACTCCGTGTTATGCAAATATTACTAATTATCTTGCTACAGGTGAAGTGCCCCGTCACTTATATTATAAGGAGCAGAGGAAGATCATTCATAAGAGTGCCCGTTATTCATGGATGGCAAGATGTCTTTTCCATACAAGGATTGATCAGCATATTCAGCGTTGTGTGGCAGGAGATGATATCTATGACATCCTAAAGGCTGCACATGATGGACCTTGTGGAGGACATTTTGCAGACAAACGGACAGGCCATAAAGTGCTGCAGATGGGATACTATTGGCTCTCCATTTTTTGTGATGCTCGAGATTATATTCGAAGGTGTGATAGCTGTCAAAGGATGGGACAACCTGGGAAAGCAGATGAAATGCCTCTTCAACCCCAGATAGTCCTTGAACCATTTGAGAGACGGGCCACTGATTTTGTTGGCCCCTTTAACCCACCTTCTCATGAAAAATCTTACATCCTAGTTTGTACTGATTATGTAACCAAATGGGTGGAAGCTAGAGAAGTCACGAGGGAAACAGAGCAAGTAGTGTTAGTCTTTATTTTTGAAGAGATTTTTTCTAGGTATGGGACTCCAAGAGAAATTGTATCAGATGAAGGATCACAGTTCACATCTCATATGATAGAGAAATTAATGCAGAAGTATGGGGTCAAGCACAGAATAACAACCCCCTATCATCCATAGGTGAATGGGCAAGTAGAGAGTACAAACAAGGTATTGAAAAATATCTTGACAAAGACAGTAGCAAGTCATTTCCAGGATTAGGCACAGAAAATTCCAGAAGCTTTATGTGCCTATAGGACAACATGGCGGAATACAACACAATTTTTCCCATTTGAACTGGTCTATGGGAAATATCCTCTGTTTCCAGTGGAATTTGAAATTAGCACACTCAGAACAGCTCTGGAAGTAGGCTTGGATTTATCAGAAGCACCGACTGGAACAACTGAATGAGTTAGAGGAGATCCGATCAATAATTGTCCAGAGAACTACTGTTGTTCAACAGTAGAGGATGAAATGGCATGACAAATTTATTAAAACTAAGGTGTTTCATGAAGGGGATTGGGCGTTACTGTATGACTCCAGATTTAAGGACTTCAAAGGCAAACTTTGTACTCGTTGGATGGGACCATATCAAGTGGATGCGGTGTTTGATAATGGAACAGTTAGATTAATTACAATTGATGAGAATAAGACTACATTTGTAGTAAATGGACACCGTCTAAAATTATATCATTGTCCAGACTCTAACGATGCCTTTGCTAAAACCATTTCACATTCAACTAATTTAATGATTATTGCAACATAAGACACTCTCACTCTAAACTAAAAAAAAAAACTTAAAAAAAAAATGTGGTTATTTCTCACTTGTTTGTGTTTTGCAGGAATAATAAAAGATTTATGGCTAGGAGGAAAGCTATAATGTTGTTGATGTTACTCCGAAGTTGCTGCTACACTGCTATTGTTGCTACTCTGAAGTTGCTGCTACACTGTTGTTGTTGTTACTCCGAAGATTTTTGCTACACCATTGTTGTTGTTACTCCGAAGTTTCTACTACTGTTGTTGTTGTTACTCCGAAGTTGCTCCTACACTGTTGTTGCTGTTACTCCGAAGTTACTCCGAAGTTGTTGCTACACCATCTATGTTGTTACTCCATAGTTTCTGTTACACTGTCGATGCTGTTAATCTGTAGTTGTTGTTAGTCCATAGCTGTTGTTACTCCATAACTGTTGTTACTCTACAACTGCCGTTACTCTGCAACTGTTGTTACTCTGTCACTGCCGTTACTCACTCTTGCTGTTACTCACTATTCATGACACATTTTTGCTGTTACTCCACCTTAAGGTAAGTCCATAAGTACGTCTCTGCCAATTTTTACGGATTTAATTAAATATTCCGAAAGGACAGTCAAAGCATGTCGAGGATGGCCGTCACTTTAAGTTGGGGGGAGGGTACCATCATAATGACTGATGGCGTACTTAATAGAGGTACTTATGACACACGAATATTACTAAATCAAATTTAATGACCTTAAGTACCTTGTAATTATATCGTTGAGTTGGGATGCGTACTTGCACACATAAGAGTCATATCAGTCACCTTGTAACATTCCGTATCGAAACCAATAATATCTAATAGTACCACTGCAATCTGTCAATTAATTTCAAATGTACCAGTACTATTTTATCCATTATATTTGGAAATGGCCATGACGTTGTTACAGTTACTAACATTTCAGAGCTTGTCACCCTTCCCCCTACCAGCCGACTGTAGCCATCGTGCCGCTTCCACTTTCGCAGCAATGGGTGGTCGATCTATGCGCCATGAGCTCGATGACTCAAAAAGGATCTAACGCCATCGAGAAGTATGGCAGGTATTCGTAAATGTAGGTTGGGACGTCTACTTGCATAGACTGAATGGCTGGGATGAGGAAATTACACTGGAATTTTCATTGAACTTGGAGGAAGGAGTTTCTCGGGTTCGCGGACTTGAAATTCCAGTTACATAGGAAACGATTGCAGAGGTTAGCGGACTGCCACAGGAAGGTGAATGCTGGTTTTCCAAAAGAACCCCTCTTCCCGAATTCCCTGAAGCTTTTCTCCAAGTCGGGGAGAGCATCGCGAAGAAGGGCCGAGTGTACGATAGAATCTCATTTCTGCGACCATGGAGTGAAGTTGTAGAGGCTATGATCAAATATATAACCTGCGAAGGGAGATATTCCATTGTCTTTAAATACCATCTACGTATATTGGCGCACTTGCGGTTTCCCCAAGCGGAAGCCTTTTCAATGAATGTACTTTATTTTCTTTTAAGAAGCTTGAATTTGATGGCGAACTCGGCTTGAGAGGCGTGGCAGGTGTTAGCAGTCCTTTCCCACCATGGGCTGGTGTGGTTGTTAGTGTTGAATTCCATTGACAGAATTCTGATTTTGTGGGAGTGGTTTCGAAACTCCACTGAGGAAGAAATTGAAGCTGCCATAGCTGTTAAGGTAGAGGAACCAGAAATTATGCAAGTGGACGAGGCCATGTAGGGAGACGAGGAGGACGATTATGTTGATCAGGAGGAGCTTGAGAAAATGGAGATGGAGACTGAGGAGTGTGAAGAGGAGTCGAATTTACAAATGCAAGCCAAATTAATTGAAGTTGAAGAAATTCTTACTAGCACTTCGGTTGAGGCTGCTCCACAAGAACCAGCCCAGTCTACGGAGCCAGTTGACTAGACAGATAGAGTAATTGGCATATAGGCCACTCTACAGGGATCCCCTGTTAATATGGAACCTGTGGAGGAAACAGTCATGACCACTCCAACTACAGAAGCTACAAGAGAAATGGTGGGAGAAGCAAGGAGTGAGGCTGACGCTGCTCCACAAGAACCAGCGTCGACCTCAGGATTGGATGGAGAAAATTTGTTCCAGTTTCTTGTCTTTTTGCTTAAGGGGGCGTAGGTAACCCATTCCCCATAGGAAAGAGAAGAAGAAAATGTTGCCATTCCTATGGCTTCAAATCTTAAACGAAGGCTGCAACTGGAAGAAACCCTAGCAGGCACATTAGCAGAAGGGTATCCTACTGGGGCACCATTGCTTGAGGAAAATGTACCTGATGAAGGAAACAATCATTGGTGGAGAGGGACCAAGTGAAGTGATTTGATGAATCCACAGGTGGTGCATGATGGTATCAAAGGGTAAAGTAATAAAGAATAGAGGAAGAAGCAGCGGGAATTGGACCGTCTGTCAACTTGGTGAAAGGAAGTTAGAGGAACTCACCTCCAACAGTCGAGCCAAGGAAGTGCAGAAAGTAAGAGGAAGTAGATTTGGGTAGGTTGCGTTTGGTCAATTTAGTGTGTCTTAAATTGCTGCATTTAATTTGTCAATCCGGGAATCGTAAGCTGATGAAGTGCGGCGCACTATATGTGCAAGATAACCTATTTCTTAACTTTTTGTCGTTTTTGGTTTTTCTAATGTGAAATGGAAATTCTAAGATGAAAACAAGTTTGGTTATGTTTGTTCAAGGAAGTGATATCCCCTATAATGATTTACCAACTTGAAACTTTTAAAAAGCAAATTGAAATTTACAATGACAAGACTTGAAAGAAAATGAAGATGTACTGCTGAAATGAAAAGGTGCTTCTAATCTAATAAATCAAAACAGTAAACTAGTGAGCATGAAAACCAAACTATTCTTGCTGCCAACTAAACACAAAAGAAACTATGCTTAAGGAAATTCAAAATTGCAACAAAATAAATCTAAATCAGATTACATCAATTCATTTTCTGACCCTTCATCATTAGACCAACTATGATTTTCGGAAGTAATCATAAACAACTTGTGTAACTGATATTTAATTTGCAGAAAATAAACTAATACTAAACCATACACTCATGATTCAATCCCTCGCCATCAGTCCAGCTGTGGCTTTCGGAGGCAACCGAAGATGTCATGCATGATTTAATATATCTAAATTTGCAGAAAAGAAACTAATGCTAAACTACACATTTCATAATGCAGTCCCTCACCATCAGTCCAGCTGTGGCTTTCGGAGGCAACTGAAGATGCTATGAGCAGCTTAATATATCTAAATTTGCAGAAAAGAAACTAATACTAAACTACACATTTCATAATGCAGTCCCTCACCATCAGTCCAGCTGTGGCTTTCGGAGGCAACTGAAGATGCTATGAGCAACTTAATATATCTAAATTTAACTACTGAATCAGATAAGCAAAACTGAAATGTACAAAGCAAGACTGAAGTTAAACAAAAGCTATGAAAAGAAAACTAGCAGCAGAACAATGTTAGTTTCATGTCATTAGTGAAAATGCTATAAAAATGCCCGGGCTGTCTACCTAAAACCTGCACAAGAAAACTGATCAGTGATTAACAATCATAAAACATGTAAGACAGAAATGAAATGGAAATTATGGAAATGTATAAACAGAAATGAAACAACTACAAAGTATAAACATATGATGGATTATGATACAATGACTTTTAAAAGAAATGAAATTAGAAATGTACACTAATACACAAAACCTTAGCTGAGCAGGGGCCCTCTACACAGCTTTGGTAACGATCCTCAAACACGAATTAAGTTGAAAAACAGAGTCTTCTCACATTAAAAAGAAGTTCATTACAGAATGGTAGTGTTACGGCTCAAGGGCAGCGTAATCACTACAAAGCAAACTAACATATAACAGAGTTTATTCACGAACATCAACTATCAACTAACAACTAACTTTATGTGCGTATGCAAACGCTCTATATATAACAATAAACTGTAACTGTCTCCTAAAGTTCATGATGGCAGAGAGCACGTAGACCACTACGCCCATGGATATAGAAGTATGGTCGTGTTGGAAAGCGAATCTACGGAAGGTGGATGCTTGAATTCAACTCCAGAGCTCTGCACAGATGTCGATTTAACCTCCGCAAGCTTAGAAACGGCCGTATGGATGTTTATGTGCCACGAAACAGAGTCCGGCCGACATGAAACTCCATAGTTGACTTCCATGTGGACGCCTTTGACCGCGGCTTCTTTGGGCGAGTTTGCTTGAACCAATAGGACACGAACCATGTCCACGTCATTCCTAGCCTGCCCATGTGGCTCGTTTCCCTTGTAGACACCTGTAGCATATAGTTCCACAAAATAGCTGCGGAAAGTTGCAGCAGCTGCGGAAAGTGGCAAGTTTCCGCAGCTCTATGAACAAAATCTAGATCAAATAGAAAACACAAAAACATAATTAAAAACCATGTTAGATACCCTTTTGCACATGATATTGACAATTTTGGAGGTTTAGGTGAGTGAAAAAGGTATGGAAAAGTGTATGGAAAAGATGCAAATTCGGGACTCCACCGGGTTGCGAAGACCACCTATCAAGCAAAGATATCAGCAACAGTTTAGGGAAACAATGTGGTTGAAAATGGAAGTGAGGAGTTTGAGGAGAAAAGTTTATAAGATGCAGAAGCAGATAAACAGGTATAGACGGCGAGCCAATACACCTAGGATTGATAGGGTCGAAGCAGAAACCGAGACAGAACCAATTGAACATCTCTTTGAAGCCCGAGAGTATGCCCTAACGGCTGAGCTACAGACATGGAAATCCACTGCGGCCCAGTACAAAAATGAAATCAAAAGAACCGAAGAGAAAGCCTTTGCAACCATCTTCGGATATGTGAAGCGTATGGATATTATGAAGTTAAGGCATGCCAAGCAGCAAATCAAGATGGAGCAGCTGGAAAAGCAGGTGGCCAAGATGAAAAATGATAAGGAACACATGTTCAGTCTAGTGCAAGAGGTGATGGCATGTCACCCCCTTGCTTCTTGCTATTCTTTATTTTTGCATGAACGTTTTCTTTTATTCTGCATGGAAAGAATTAACAATGAGGTCAGTTATGAGATTGAGGATGGTGTATAATTCCTTTGGATCATGAGAAATCATGATGTGCCAACTCAGCACTTGATGTGTGAGTTTTATTTGCATGGGTATTTGCTACGATTGGAAATAAAATTTAATCTAGTCCCATATGTGGGGGACATTCATCTGAGGGCCCTCACCTCTTATACTCTGAATCAAATTCATTGGCGAAAGGCTTGTGACACTTTTGAATCTAACCAGGTCACTAAGCCATTTATAATAAGGGCAGAGCATGAGAGGTCAGACACGGTGTTCAACAGGCACTATGCCTTTTTGAAGTTTGAGGAAAATAAAGCCAGGATGCTGAGGACACAAAGGTGGTGCCTTGACCTTTGTGTTAATCAAATAACTGTTTTTCAAAAGGAAGCTCTGGATGCTTGTCATAGGAGATGGATGATGTCAGCAACAGTTGTCAGAAGCAGGGAGCCTTTTGGGGCACCTAATTTTGCACGAGTATTCACTCGAGTACCAAGATACGTGGCATGTGTCCAAACGTGTGGCGCCCGATGGATGGGGCTTTGATTTCAGTATCCTGTTCTTTGGCTGACATCAGAAGTCTATACTCCAGCTTATAACGTTTCGGCAGACTAGTGGAAGGAGGTCCTCCTTTCTCATGGGTTTAAAATTCCAAGGATAGAAATGACTTTGGAGTACGATCATGCCAGGCTTCATGAAGCTCACAGGTCTCAAAACCCAGATCTGCGGGGTCGGCAGGCTGCATGAGGGAATGCAGAAGGCTAACTGGGGGGAGATGTTGGGCACCGAATTTGGCTATTTCTTTGCCCACTTTTTTTATCCCTTTTTACTCGTTTTTCTTAATTTACCCACATTTTACATGATAAACTCCTGAGGTAAATACCCTGACTTGTCCGATTGGGATATTTTGATTAATGAAGTAAAATTTCAGGGTTTTACCTAATTGCGGCACTAAGGTTTGTGTTTGGCTACAGATTGAAGATAGGAACCCTTGCTCCAACAGATCGCAACGAGAATCGGTAATGGAAAGCCAAAGGGAGAACGCGCAGCTGGACCACGACTCCCTGGGCCTATTCTCGGCCCTTTGCTCCATTCAGAATATCTGCTGATCGTTCCGTTTCAACCAGAGTCCATTTTTGAACACGCGATTATCATGTTTCAGGGAAATCTGTTATTCCCTTGTACTGTGTATAAAATGGACACTGTTCCTGTAATTCGGGCTTCCAAGGAGAAGACTGTAATCACATTTCATATATCAATAAAGTACATCTAGTTTTACTGTTCCAAAGCATTTCGTAATTAACGCAACCCTGATCAGAGATCTGGGCCCACTCTTCTGATCAGGTGTTGCGTCTGTGTATATGTGTGAATTAATTTCTGTTGTGCTATGGTTGTTATTTTTATCTCTTGCTGATTTATATTATTGAATGTTTCGTATTAAATTTACTTGATGAAAATATTTTGAGTTTTGACTGTAAACCCTCGGTTGAACGGATTGAGTGTTTGTCCCTGCATATACCTTTCATGTAGCCTTGAAAGGATACGCTCCCGGATTGATAAGATTAATGTCGGATTAGGGTGGATAAATCATCCCTACCTGAACACCAACAATATTTCCAAGGCCATAGTGGTTAGAATCAGTCAAATTTTTAAGAAGTAATTAGTGTGTATCATTTCCCTCAAGTAATCACTAGTCAAATAGAGTTTTCCTATGAGTCAACATATGATTCATATCTATTAAGTTTATTATCTATCAAATTCCCTTTAGATAAAGTTCCACTAGTGTGTGTAGGAAATATATTATTTAATACATAATCAAGCTCTGACAATTCTATTAATGAGAAATACCTAACACTCCTCAACTATCTGGGCACACCTTAAATTAATGCTTTGTCACACACTAACATTTCTTAGCACCTCACATGTCTTGGAACATCATTGTACCTAAAACATATTGTCATGAAATTTACTCCCAAGCACATGGTGGCATGTGCTAGCACAACATGGAACTCTCCTAGCATGTGTTGGAATGAAAGTAGTCCCTAGCATGCCCTAGAACACCTTGGTTGAATGCATTGACATACATTAGCACTTGGCACACAATGCCACTTGGCATGTGTTGGGACCTATTATTAGTGTGACTAGCATGCCCCTTTTGAAAAATATAAATTCTTGAATTATTAACCCTCTTATGTGTTCATTTCATTACATTTTAGCTTGGTTCTTCCTTTTGTTGCCTTGACACTTCTTGACACATATTGACATACCTTGGCACCCTACACATCCTTAGCACCTGACATGTATTGGAATATCTTGGCACTATTTGGCACATATAATTAGCACACCCTGGAACTCCCTAGCACACTTTGGCACTTCTTTACATGCCTTGATATTCCCTAGCATCCATTACCAATGCTTAGCATACCTTTTCACCCCCTCCTTGGCATGACAACTAGCACTCATTAATAATAGTCCCTGACACATGTTCCTCATATCCATTAACTTCCATGAATTTTGACCTAGTGCTCCCTTAATGTTTTTTCCTAGTACTCCTTAACACTCCTCAACACTCCTCAACATGCATTAGCACTCTCTATCACACCTTAGCACTCTTCAACATGACATTCCACTTCATAGCATGCATAACACTCCTTGACACATATTTTCATTTGGCACATGTTGGAGCTTGGAAAGTCTTAGCATGTATGGAACACATTGAGATGCCTTGGTATGATTTGGCATGGTTTAATATTAAATTTATTGGAGATCAATTTTTGGAAAGTAGATGAGAAGCAACAAAGGAAGACTTGGCACTTAGAATGCACTAATACTTTGCACTTGGCACTTATTGGCACCTAGTGTTGGTGTGCCTAGCATGCCCCTCTTAGAAAAGGTAAATTGATGACTTATTAACCCTCTTATGTGTTCATTTCCTTGTAGTTTAAATTTTTTCTCCCTTTTTTTGCCTTAACAGTCCTTGGCACACATTGACACACCCTTGCACATCTTAGCATGCCTTATCACTTGGCACATCTTATCATGTTTGACATGCCTTCGTACTATCTGGAACATCTTAGCATTTTGTAGCATGGATTGACACTCATGTCCTCACAACTAGCCTTTACATTTTCTCACGACTTGGGAACCCAATCAAGTCCTTGGCTACTTCAATTCATGTGAAAACATTTACTTGCTTCAACTGCAACAGCTTGACCAATTTCACCTACTACAAGTATATTTTTCCTTGTTCACCTAAGAACTTCCTATAACTCATCTTATGCCACTCATGTCCAAGCTCAACTTGTCCCACTTAACTATTTACCAAGACAAGGATCACATGATCTATCCATGGCCACAAAACAACTAAGCAACATAGCTTACACAAGAAATATTTCACATGTATATTCAATTCATATAAACAATAGAACATTAACTGAGAGTTTGCAAGAACCACAAGATTCACAAGGTACACAAGATATAATCTGACACAAGCTGAGTGCCCCAAAACTTATACAGAAAAATGTACAATATGCAATTATCTAGAATAGTTTAAAGCATGAGCATGTAACCAAAGTGTGCCACATCTCATATAAAAAAATAACTAAAGGAAAAATAATGGTGTGCCTAGCACAAAGTGATCTCCCTTTGTCTAAAACTGCTATGTCGAGCCCCTTATAACAACCGTGGGCTTGCCTCCTGTAAATCATATTATAAACTTCTCCTAACATGCTTCGTCCTTAGCACACTTGAATTCGCTAACGCTCCCTGTCACACACTCTTATTTGTTCCTTTCCATGCATTTTGACCTAGTTATCCCTTGATATGCCCCGACACTCCCTAACACTCTAGTTCATCATGTATTGACATTTTCCAACATGTGTTAGCATGTATTTTCATTCCTTTGCATGCCCTGACCCTCCCTAGTTTTCATGCCCTCACAACTACCCTTACTTAATTTTCAACTTGGGAACCAACCAAGCCCTCGCTTGACTACAAGAGCTTTACCAAGATATAGTTACTACAACTAGACTATGTTGTCAAATTGTGTAGCTTCGGAGGTACTCCAAAAGCCTAGTGAGATGGATTTATGTGAGTTTGGTCACAAAATTCTTTGTGGGAATAGAAGCCAATCAAAGGGATTTTGGACCCAAGACGAGGTTTAAAATCTAAAAGAAAATTAAAAAGGAAAATCAATTTTTCCTAAGGTCTAAGTGGATAAAATCCATAAGGTGATCTAGAGGGTTCCTAAGAGGTCTAGGAAAAACTATTTGAGGAGTCCTTAGGATGAAGGAAATAACATCAAGTGAGAAGGAGCTCATTTGATCAAGGGGACGAAGAGAGATGTACTCCTAAAGAGGCCATGATCATTATCATGTCTAGCATTCATTAATATGCCTCAGTATGCTTTGGCATGGAATTGTCTAAAATAGTTTAAAACATGAGCATTCGGCCAAAGTGTGCCACATTTCATATAAAAATAATAGATAAAGGAAAAATAGTGTTGTGACCAACACAAAGTCTCCCCTTTTTTAAAACTGCTTTGTCGAGCCCCTTACCACAATCATAGGCTAGCCTCTTACAAATCCTATTATGAACTTTTTCTAACACACTTCATCCTTGGCACACTTGAATTCACTAACACTCCCTGGAACACACTCTTATTTGTTCATTTCCATGCCTCTTGACCTAGTTCTCCCTTGTGATGCCTCAAAACTCCTTAACGCTCCTCAACATGCATTGACATTTTCCAACATGTGTTAGCATGCCTTTTCATTCCTTGGCATGCCCTGACCCTTCCTAGTTATCATGCCCTCACAACTACCCTTACTTAATTTTCAACTTGGGAACCCGTGCAAGTCCTCGGTTAACTATAGGAGCTTGACCAAGTTACGATACTACAACTAGAATATGTTGTTGAATTGTGTAGCTTGGGAGGTACTCCATAAGCCTAGTGAGATGGGTTTGTGTGAGTTTGACCACAAACTTTTTTGTGGGAAAATAACCCAAGCGAAGGGGCTTTGGACCCGATATGAGGTTTAAAATCTAAAAGAAAATTAAATAGAAAATAATATTTCCTAAGATCTAAGTAGATAAATTTCATAAGTTCTAGAGCGTTCTTAAGAGGCCTAGCTAGGAAAAGCTATTTAAGGAGGCCTTAGTATGAAGGCAAGAAGATCAAGTGAGAAGGAGCTCATTTTATCAAGGAGACTAGGAGAGATGTAATCGTAAAGTAGGTCAAGTTAGAAGGTTGAGTAAGTGTTGCTAAAGGGAGGACATGATCATCCACCAAGAGTAAGATCATCATGTGAGGGTTCACAAGAATACCACATACCTTAATGGGTTCGAGATAGGAATTAGGATGCCATATTGTTGGTTCTCTTAGGGAAGATAAAGCTAAAGAGAGGCGAATCATGAGAATTTGAGAATGTGATTTCAGTGGTGTTTCTGTGTGAAGTCCGCATCAAATTTTGAAATAGTAGAGAGGGTTGAGACCCTACCTTGTGGTGGTTACTAGGTTGCAACGTCCATGATAAAGACCAACACAAATGGAGGAGGGTCTGCACTAGAATTTAGGGCCACAACAGAAGTAGTCACAGGTGTAATATTGACTGAGGTAACCGTAGTTTGAGGGTCATAGAGATCTAAATTTCGGGTCAAGATTCAGTCAATGAAATGACTAGAATCTATGGATCCATATGAGCTAGGTCGAGTCTCTTATGGAGGAAAGAGTTGTATTTTTTTCTATGGGTGGATATGGTTTTTTCTAAAGCAAATAGAATAGAAGTATATAGGCACTTTACAATTCTTAGCATGCGCTTGGATGCCCTGGAATGCCTTGGCATGGTTTAAGATAAAATTGATTTGAGATCAATTATTCACAATTAAGAGAGAAGTAATAGAGGATAATTTGGCACTAAAGACAAGCTAGTACTTGGCCCTTGGCATGTATTGGAAATAGTGTTGGTATGCATAGCATGCCCCTATTGAAAATGTAAGGTTACGAATTATTAACCCTCATATGTGTTCATTTATTTTCATTTTAACTTAGTGTTCCCTTTTGTCACTTGACACTCCTTGACACACGTTCACATACCCTAACACCTAACACATATTTTCATGCCTTAACACATGAAATGTCTTGGAATTCCTGGCATGCATTGGCATTCCTTAACACTATCTAGCACATGTTAGCACACCCTAACATTTCTTGACATGCCCTAGTATTCCCTAGCATGCCTTGTCACTCCCCCCCTGGCACGCCTGACACTCCCTGACACACCCTCTTATTCATTCATTTCCATTCATTTTGACTCGATTATTTATGTTTGATGGGGTGCATGTCTAGAAAGAGTTCCATTAAGAGAATAAAAAAATTACCGCACCATTACTAACATAAGTAATTGCGAGATTCTACTTGAATGATATTAGGAAACTACACAAGAGATTTTAAGAATGTCATTTTTAGGGTTTCTTTAATGGTGTGGGAATGGTAAGAAGTGAGTGGTAAATATCGTGATTGTATTTCTCATTAAAGTGCTTATCCTTATGAGATACTCGTCTTGAGAAAATTACACCCTCATCATGACTACCCTCCAAATCTTAATATTCTCAAAATAAAGGCCAACTTGCACAGTGAGGGAAGGCATGTTGGTCTATGGTGTGCTAAGTGGCTGGGTGAGAGTGTTAATGTACTATGAGAGGGACTAAACCATTTACTTTGTGTCCTCTATGGATGACATATTGTAGGTTTGTTTCATGGAACTACAAGGACACTAGAAAGACTGTGTAAGCTATAGCCCAACATAATCAATGCATTGAGAGAAATCTGTGGAGAGGGATCAAAATAAATTATATTAGTGGGTCCACCAAAAAATATTTAGTAGAGAGTGAAACCATGGTGATCAATGTCACACATGGAGTCTTTTGAGCTAGGCATATTTTTTTCTAAAAATGTGTTTGGAGTGTCATTGAATTGGTTGAATTCTCAAATTCATGACATTGTAAATTATGTAGGAATTTTGTTGCTTTTGTTATAAAGGCTAAGGTTTGCAAGGATAATATAGGGTTTGTAGGGTGTTAGGGGAAAATAAGCATCAATTTATAGTTCTTTGATATACTAAAGAGTATTTACGATATGAGTAGTTGATATGGATTATATGACATTGAATCCACCTTGAGATGGAGGTTGTTATGTGTTAGAGAAATTAAGGAGATAGCGGTTAAAAAATTTCTCTTATCATGACATTATCTTGTGATGTTTTGTTATTATTATTTGTTCTTTACATTTATCTTTTCTTATCATCAAGAGTAATGCCAATGAACAAATATAAGAAGACACAAGATGTAGGCACATGCCAAGGCGAAACCCCACTCTTTAGGGAAAACCCGGTCAAAATTCTTCCTTTAGTAGACTTAATATGAGATGACCAAGACCTTTAGACTATAGAATTCCTCCATCAATTAATCCCTTCAATGTGTTAGCACCGAGATCTCCATGATACCGAGATCTCCTTTTCTTGCACCTAAACTCCATCCTCATTACCTTGACAGAGTTTGAGATAGCAACATAGCACCGAGCATTGTTACTAAGAACATCGAGCATCATCATAGCTTTGAGAATCATAACTGAGATCACCGAGTATCTTCATAACATTGAGTATCATATCATAGCACTGATTCTGTGGTATATCTATGTTGACACTGAGGCATTCATGTTTTGCTGCAACATCATAGCATGGAAGCTACCTGAATCATAGCATAGATGGTTACCTAAATTTTGTAACAGGTTCAAGACCTTATCCTCCAACACTGGACCTCTTATCATGATCCCAACTGTATCTGCGGTCCGAAACTTCAGATATGTCCAAAAAATTGTGGTAGAAATGCGAAAATATACCCCTGTATATATAATTGTTTCCCATAGTTATTGAGATGACAGTGGCAGTGTGAAGTGTTATGTCTTGATTTGAGCTGACTTGAAGACTGATTGAGTTTGACTTAAGGAGGAGACTTTGATGAATTGTATCACTAGACTTGAGGGTTGTCTTTGAAGTAGATTTCGAGGATGATGACCTTGAAGAAGATGACTTGATGGAGGAGCCTTTTGAAAACCTAATGCTACATGATTTAAAAGCCCAAAAATTGTATCAATTTAAATTTGTAACAGCTAACCTAGAAGTCCAAAATTGGGACCTTAATCTAAATATGACCCAAGCATGAAACCCATGCCTTAATAAGTCATTTAATAATAATAATAATAATAAGTTATTTTGACAAATACATTAATAATGAAGACCTAACCTAGTTACATTCTTCAACATTATGACTCCTAGAGCCTCATCCCTTTTCATGTTGATGAAAAATTTTTATTAGTTATCCCTTGGATAAGAACCACCATTTTTGTAAAGTCCTATAACTCTTCACTTTACAACAATTTTCCCATATCTTGTGCCCAAATGCCATAATTGTGTCCATTAAAATTTATAAGATCTAGCTTGAAACTCATAATGTTGACCCACTGATTTGATCCTATATTTAGTTTGCAATTAGAAACCTCAAACCAATCCACTAAACAATTCTGACTTTTTAAGAGCATCTACAACTTGCATTAGACTTGTAGGCAACATGCTACATCTCAAACCATTAGTTTTAATACCATGTAGGAGAACATAGGTGTTTTGTATATTAGAAAACTTGTATTCTAAAATAGATTTGACGTCTAAATACATTGTTACAACACCTAAGAAAAACCAAACATAGTTCAACATACTAAGAATTACATCCAAGGAAAATATTTAAGAACATGGCAACTGACTCACATTTCTGGATGGGGCTTCCACCCCAAATGGTCTGAGGTCTAATTGGGACTTCATATCAGGGAGACCCCCTGTATGTTGGAGAGATCCAACACCATCAACATGTTGCATGCTCTTTGATGCATCCCATGGTTCCACCCTGAATATTGGAACCAAAAACTTTTGGTTCTTCTCTTTCAAGATAACACTTGGAATGTCTTCTAAAAGTTCTATTGTTGGGTATGGATTCATAAAGGGCTATATAAATTAATTCCTTTTGAAGTTGAGGGAACCTAGGTTGAGGATACTTTTAAATCCTTTGAAGTGGGCTTTGGACCTAAAGTCCTAGGGGATAGGGGGCCTAAAGGGAAGGAAAAAAGAGAAATTGATAGGGTAACTCCCAAAAATGGTGATAATGGGATTAGGGACCCCATTATCAAAAACCATAAGCCCTTAACCCATAACTACTAAGTTCCCTATCCCCTCAATCCCCAAGCCATAATTCCTTGACCCCTAGAATTTTGAGTAGAAGAAATGTGCCATATGATGAATGGATTGACATGAAGAGGAGTTTATTTTGGTGGATTTTCCATAGGGTTTTGGACAGAGATATGAAGAAACCTATAAACAATTAGTTAATGGATTGTTAGTGGATGGTTTGTGACCCTAGTTCAAGAATATAAAAAGTTTTAGAAGGATGATAAGAGGAGTAGTTCATATTTTTTCATAGATTGGATAACAAAGAAATTGGTACACAAAAATAGTGATTTTGAGAGGACTCAAATCACTATTAGGTGGAAAATTTGAAGATCCCTAGATGAGGGCAGTGTTGTGGGCACTAGATCAGTAAAATAATTGACCATGGTTGGGAAAATTGATGGCATTCCAAGTACAGTTGGAGGGTTGTTAGGTGACTGTCAAAGAAGAGCCCCAAGTCTTGTTCTTGTGAAGGAAAACAAGACTGCTAGAAGGGTAGGTGTATTGGGCCTAAGGTCGTGCAGAATTTGAAGGACTAAATTAGCAGTCAAGTGGGATATCCAACTAGCCCTATTTCACTGTATTGTAGAGGATTGAGTCAGTGAGAAGATGGGAAACCTCCATAGCCCTATGTTTTTCATCTTTGAGCAGGAGTATGGCAAAAGTGGGCAGACCAAAGAACTATTCAACAAAAAAGTTGTGAGAAAATTATCAAAAAACCTAAGTGTTGCAAACCTTAAATGAAAAAAGAGGTGTATAGAGGGAAATTTTTTTTGAGCCGAGTTCAGTAACCTAAAGGAGTTGAGTTCATTGATAGAGGCAGATTGAGGTGTTGCATAACGGGAGACAAGAGGACCTGTGAGATGTGTTTAGGAAATGTGCATTAATCAAAGGGCTATGTGTGGTGACCATCAAAAAGTGGTTAAAGTGTTGTCTTGTTCAAGGTATATTGATTTTCAAAGGACTAACACCGATCCCTAGTTGTATTCCTTGTATCAGTGTGATTGTAAAGGGACATGATCCCTAGTATGAGAGCTCTAGCCTATTCTATTATAGTTTATAATTTAATTAAGAATGTTTTGAAAAAGATAAAAATTATCATGTGCGCAAGTTGATTCCCTGATGTCTGTAGAATTCATTGTGCAAAGTAGATGTGTTTTGGCACTTGAGTGTGTTTGCATCAAAGATTTTAAGACCGAACCTAGATTCTCATGTACCGTGGAAATTCAAGATATGAATTTTTCACCTAAGAACTACCTGTAACTCATCTTAGGCTACTCATGTCCAATATCAACTCATCCCACTTAACAATTTACCAAGACAAGGCTCATCACATCCAACTGTGGTCATAAAACAATTAAGCAACACAATTTACATCTTGACATGCCATAGCACCTGGCATGTCTTAAATGCCTTAGCACTATGTGGCATGTGTTAGCATCCCCTACATTCCTTGCCATGATTTTACACTCCCTAACACACCCTATAACTTACTGACATGCCTTGGTAGTTTAGCATACCTTAACACTGCCTAGCATATAACCTGGTCACTCCCTCCTTAACACACCTAGAAATCATTGACACTCCCTGTCACACATATTTATTTGTTCATTTCCGTGCATTTTTATCTAGTGCATCGTTGTGTTTCCCTGACACTCCCTAACACTCCCTAGCACACATTGACACACCCTAATCCCTAACACCTGGCACATCTTGGCATGCCTCCCTAGAACTCTAGCGTTCCTCAGCACTACCTAGCATACCTTGTCACTCTCTCCTTAGCACACCTAGATATCATTTACACTCCCAGTGACAAACTCTTATTCATTCATTTCCATGCAATTTTACCTACTGCTCCCTTGTGCTTCCATATAATTCCTTAATGCTCCTTGGCACGTGTTGGTACACCCTAGTACCTAGGACATCCTGGAATGTTGCCTTGGCCTCTAGCATGCCTTAACATTGCCTAACAAACCTTCTCACTCCCTCCTTAGCACACTTGGAACTCACTGACACTTCCAATCACAAACTCTTATTTGTTCATTTCCATGCATTTCGATGTAGTGCTCCCTTGTGTTTCCCTAGCACTCCTAGTTAACACTTCCTTGCACATGTTGGCACATCTTGGGCGCATGTCTCCTAATGTTAGCCACCTATAAAATTTGTCATATCAAATGGTGGCTAAATAATTTTTTAAAGCCTTCAAGAAACAATTTCATGCCAAATTGTTAGTTCTTAAAGTCTTTTGAAGATAACTAATCCTTTAGTTAATCTTCACTATTGTTTCCCTCATAATCCTGAAAAATCTATTGTTTGCAAGGAGAAAAACTGCTAAAAAACCCATTTCCCCCTTCATTTTACCCCTCCTTTCACTCATAATTGACCTCCATTTTCATCCCCTTTTTCTTCATAAAAATCCTTCCATAAGCCTCATTTAACCTTCAAAATCAATTCAAGACCCTTTTAAAACCATTCGGTCTCCTACCATTTGGTTAAAAAAAAACTTCTTTCCTCTATCGAAACCCTCAAATTGGCTTAAAAACCCTGTTTTTAGCCTAAAAACACTTATATTACATTATGTAGAATTTTAGCCCTCGAGGGCTTAGCTTCTATAACCCCTGCCTCTCATGGGACCATAAGCCTCGCAACTGGGTGCTAAAATTCCTTAAAACCCTTTCCCGAAACCCAACTTTCCTTTGTTAAAACGTAAAAACCCGACTTTCCTTTGATTTTTCATAAACCCGATAGTTTGAAGTTTTGGTGAATACTGACCGTCGATCTAAACCGATCAAATGATAATCGGCCAATCGCATCGCAAGTTTCCAACTTACCCTTTGTTTTTTCCCTTTCCACCAATGTGATCCAGTGATCGATTCCCGACCGTTGATCTACTTTATCGACCACAGATCCGATGGTCCATATTGCTCCCCATTCCAAAACCCGCCCTTCCGCCTTTGGCCTTCACGATAAAATATTGACCGTCGATCTAGTTTTTCAGATTGACAACTCTCGCTCCATCGCAAATCAGCAATCGCAGTTTCCCATAACACTTTTCCCTTTTGTCTTCTCTGATGTCGATTCCCCCGATTGAATCTTATCCATCGAATCCACAAGAATCGACTGCTAATATTTCTTCGCATTACCGCTCATAATTTTCCTCCTTTACCCTCCGATTTAATCTCCACGATTGATCTCTAAAACCAATCCAACAGTCAGCGCTAAATCACATCGCAAAATTTATTTTTTCCATTCCCTTTCCCTCCTCTGATTGCGATCCCGTGATTTAATCTGAGTCATTGAAATCCACAAGAACCAACGACCCAGATTTAATTGCACTCCGCCATAGCCCTCCGACATTGAAACCCGTAAATTCAATCCCGACCGTTGATGTCTCCTATATCTAATGGCCGACGCTTAATCGCGTCGATGCATTCCCTTTGTGCCTTCCCTTTGCCTCCGCCGATTTGTGACCCTGCGATCAAATTTGGGCCGTCCATTTCATAGATATTACGGTCCAGATCAAACCTGAATTCCCTTTGATTATTTCATAAACCTGTCAGTGTAATTCTTCGGCAAAGATCCACTGTTGATCTTTGTAGATCAACGGTCCATATTTCGCCCGACCCCCTACCTCATATTCCTTTCATACCTTGAGATTAAATCTGAACCGTCCATCATTCAAATCCCATGGTCCTTATTGAACCAGATAGGCCCAACCCCTTTGGGACCTACCTTCCCCCTCGACATATCTCGATCGTCCATTCCCGAGATCCAACAGTCCAGATCTAAACCGCCTTGACCCTGCCCACATTTTTTCCGCCCGTGCATCTTATCTCATCGTGCTCTCATTCCCACCATCGGATCTCCCTGCCTTATATCCGATGGTTTCTATCCCATATTGCATAATTTTACGCTCGAACGTTAATGCCAAAAAATTACGCGATATGGGTGGTATTTAAAGGACACGTGTCAAGCGCAGACCCATATCTTGTTTTTTTTGGAAAATTTCAAAACTACTTTGGAGCAGCACGAAACCAGCGATTTTTCAGTCGAAGCCACCTTTCCCCATCGCATTACATTTTCTCATTTAAATCTCCGCCGTTCATTCTATTCATCCAACGGCCCAGATTGTATCTAACCCCCAAGTCATTTCACCCCACCTTTGCTCCCAAATAATTTCACTGAGCAATCTCTGCCGTCGATCTCTGAGATCTGACAGTCTAAATTTAATCTCGCCATTAACTCATCACCCTCCATAATTCTTCAAAGAAATTTCATCAAATAATCTCCACCATCGATCTCTATTAGTTGATCTAATCCAATGGCCCAGATCATTCCGCAACCCCAAATTTCATTTAAGCCCATTTTCACTTCCGCCAAAGGTTTTCTCCCATTTTTTTTGCAATTTCCTCCATTCCGCTATAATATCATCCCCTCTACATTATAAATTCATGATTGATCTCAGTCGTTTATCAATCTAATCCAATGACCCAGACTTAATCTAAATCTCATTCATCCAACCTCCTCCCCTTTTGACCCCAGCAAGCAATCCCTACCATTGTTTGATTTCATCCAACGGTCACGATTTAATCTCATGCCCAGAAGCTATCTAAACCTAATTCCATAGGATTTTCTTAACTTTTCTGTGTTTATGCAGGTTTTAACGGTTTCTCAACTTTTCTAAAGGAAAATCAAGGGCCGGGGATGACGATCCCCCAGGCCATTATCCATGAAGAAAAATGATCTGTAGGGTTCAAATTATCATTTTATCATGCCTCATGAGCACTGATAACACTATAAAACCCTTTGTGCACATGCAAAAGCAACAAAAACACATTGAACCTTAATCAGACAAAGATTATAAGTTTTAAAGCATAAGATAAAAATAGAAATCAATGTTTGAAGGTTTTAACACAGTTTTGAGGGATTAAGGCATAAATTCGACTATCAAAAGCCTAAATCCACAGAGTTAAAGACATGTATGAAGACTTGAAGACAAAGATTTAGCCAAATTAGGCCTAAAACATAGATCAAAAGAAAATTAACCTTGTTTTAGGTAAAAACAATGAAATCTATCAGTCTGAGAAGCCTCCACTACCACATTAGAGGCTAATTGAATCCTCTCCAAGCTACCAAAAGCCACCTGCAGCCTCGAAGGAATCACAGAAGGCATAGTTATTACCCATTCAGTGATATTTTTCTAGAGTTATTTCCAACCTCCTTACAGAGCTTTAAAGTCAACAAAATCTGTCAAGTAGCCTAAAAAACTTAATGAATACCAATTAATACAGAGAAATATCAGAAATCTTCCCTATTGAGCCCCTCAAAGGCCTAGAAACATTAACTTGTATTAATTGAACTAGAGATCTTTTATTTTTTCCCACCTCCTCTTTACTTCTATAAATACTTATGAAGAAGATGAGATATAGGTTGGTTGGTTGCTGGACTTTGATATATACTTGTACTCGAAACTTTATATATGTAAATAGTTTTCAGAGGCTCTTAAAGCTCTGTTTGTGATCAAAGAAGTTAGGTTGAGAAGAGAATATGACTACTGTACTAAAACATTGGACTTGAAGCATGTAACTGGATTGACATCAATATACAAGCTGATTCTTGGGATCCTGGTCTATATCATTGGTGAAGTACCTCTTACTATTATTGTTTTCCTTTCATGTATGCCATTTTTTTCACTTATTCTCTGATAAAGAACAACAAATATAGAGCTAGGATTTACAGTTAAAGGTACCCTACTCTCACTTATAAGCTTTATCTTTATGTTTTCCTCTAATTGTGTGTTTAAGAATGACTTAAGTTAAGTGTAAACATTATCAAGGAATGCTAGTTTGTCCCTATCTTGATGTGAAAAACTTGAAAAGGAAGTTCTTGAATGATATTTTCATTATATGCTAAGTAGAGTCAGACTGGAAAAGTTTATGGTTTGCTCTGTCTTCTAGTTTCTTTCTCCAAAGGTTGTTTTGAAGGTTTCCCTAAGAGTATGCTGAAAGAAAGTTTAGATTTTAATGTATCTTGCTTGATCTTAAGCTGCACTTCGTTGTCTTATCTGTTTTCATCCTTTCTGAAAGTAGTCATGTGGATTACTGGATTGTTTGTCTTATAAGTTAGCTTTAATACAAGCTTGTCCAAAGAAGTTTATGGTTAGCCCTGTCCTTTGGTTGGTTTCAAACAGTTACTTAAAAGAAGGCTTTTCTTGTATGGAAAGTTGATAAATCCTTGTTGAAATTATTGACTTTTTCCACCTTCTCAACACTTTTAATGTTCCATTCCATCATTTAATCTAAAAGATATTTTTATATAGATGACTTGCCCCTTGGACCACTCTTGAAATTGTTGCACAATTAAACCCTTTTATGACTCCATAGCCCAATGGACTAATTGTTGTTTCATATCTATCCTATCAGTTGAATATTCTTCTGATTATTCACACCTTCACCCCTTTGAAGCTCTTTCATTTTAGGACTTTCCACTCAATTAAAAATCATGCTAAACCATCCAAACAAACAAAAAACCCTTGTTCTTAATAACTTGCCTAATATCATACCTAAAAGCCTTAAAGATAAATCAATATTTACACCTATAGAGAGATCCCTCTCTGGATTCAGGAAGGCTAGATCCTAGAATCCCAAAGTGGTTCACAATGTTGTCAAAGCAGCTTTAGTCTTGCCAATCTGCTAAAATTACAGATTCCTAACACCTAACACTCTAGCTTTCCTTAACATTGCTAAGCATGCCTTGTCACTCCTCCTTAGCACACTTGGAACTCATCGACACTACTTTTCACCCACTCTTATTCATTCATTTACATGCAGTATGACATAATGCTCCCTTATGTTTCTCTAGCACTCCCTAACACTCCTTGGCACACATTGGCGCACCTTGGAACTTGGCACATCATGGCATGCTTTCCTAGCACTCTATCATGGCTTCACACTACCTAACATACCTTTTCACTCCCTCCTTAGTACACCTAGAACTTGATAACACTCCCTATCACACACTCTTATTCATTCATTTCCATGCAATTGAAACTAGTCCTCCCTTTTGTTTTCCTAACACTCCCAAGCATGTGTTGGCACCACACCCCATCACATATCACATATTGGAATGATTAACATGCCTTGGAGATTTCTAGCATGTGTTAGCACTTCATGGGATTTCCCACACACCTTGACACTTCCTAGTTGTCATGCCCTCATAGATAGCCTTAATTTTTTTGTGACTTGGGGACCCAACCAAGTCATTGAAAAATTAGTGTTATGGCTAGCCCAAAGTCTCCCTTTGTCTGAAATTGATCTGTCCAACCTCTTATCACAATAGTATTCTTACCTCCTTCAAGTTCTGTTATGAAATTATACGAACACACTTTGTCCATGGGACACCTAGAATTCACCAACACTCCCAACTAACAGACACTCTTATTCGTTTGTTTCCATACACTTTGAAGTAATTCTCTGTTGTGATGCCCTGACACTCCCCAACACTCCTCGACATGCATTAACATTATATGGAATTTTTTATCACACCTTTTCATCCATTGGCACACCCTAACACTCCTTAACTATCATGTCCTCATAACTACCCTTTTTTTTTTTTTAGACTTGGGAACCCAACCAAGTCCTGCCTCAACTACAACAACTTGTCCAAGTTTCATTTACTACAACTATACTATGACTTGTTCACCTAAGAATGGCTTATAACTCATCTTAGGCTACTCATGTCCAATATTAACTCATCCCACTTAAAAAGTTACCAATTCAAGGCTCACATCTAACCGCGTCCATAAAACAACTAAGCAACATAGTTTACATCTTGACATTCCATAACACTTGGAACGTCTAACAACCCCTTGGCACTATGTGGCACATGTTAGCATCCCCTGCATTCCTTGGCATGATTTGGAACTCCCTAACACACCTTACCATACCTTGACATTCCCTAGCACTCTATCATGCCTTGGTATTTCCTAGCATATAACCTTGTCACTCCCTCCTTAGCACACTTGGAACTCACTGATACACCCTATCAAAAACTCCTATCCATTCATTTCATTAATGAATTTTGAACTAGTTCTCCCTTGTGTTTCTGTGGCACTTCCTAACACTCTCTAACACACATTGGCACACCCTAGCACTTGGCACATCCTAGCATGTCGCCTCGGAACTCTAGCATTCCTTGGCACTACCTAACATACCTTGTCACTCCCTCCTTAGCACACCCAGAACTCACTAACAATCCCTGTCACACACTCTTATTCATTCATTTCTATGCATTTGAAACTAGTGCTCCCTTGTTTTTCCTTGGCACTCCATAACACTCCCTGACATGCATTGCCATGTTTCCCTATCCTCTAGCAAGCCTTAGCACTGCCTAGCATACATTGTCACTCCCTCCTTAGCACACCCAGAATTCATTGACACTTCCTATAATAATCTCTTAATCATCATTTTCATGCATTATTTTCACATAATGCACTTGTGTGCCCCTAGGACCACCTAACACTTCCTAGCATGTGTTGGCACACCCTGGCACCTAGCACATCTTGGGTGCATGCCACTCTAGCGCACTAGCATGAATTAGTGTTGCCTAGTATACCATGTCACTCCCTCCTTAGGACACCCGGAACTCACTGACACTCCCTGTCACACACTCTTATTCATTGATTTCCATGCATTTTGACATAGTTCTCCCTTATGATTCTCTAGAACTCGCTAACACTCAACACACGTTGGCACTTGGAACATCTTGGTATGCTTCCCTAACACTCTAGAATTCCTTGGAACTATCTAGCATATATTGTCACTCCCTCCTTAGAAAACCTTGAACTCTGTAGCATGCCTTATAAATCCCTGGCACATATTGGCTCGTGGCACTTGACAATTCTTGGCATGCGTTTAAATGCCCTGGAATGCCTTGGCACGATTTAAGATAAAATTTATTTGAGATAAATTTGGCACTTAAGACACACTAGCACTTGGCCCTTGGCATGTATTGGCACTAGTGTTGGTATTCCTAACATGCCACTCTTGAAAAGGTAAGGTCCTTAATTATTAACCATCATATGTATTCATTTATTTTCATTTTAACTTGGTGTTCCCTTTTTTCACCTGACACTCCTTGACACATGTTCGCATACCTTAACACCTGACACATCTTGTCATGCCTATCATGCATTGGAATTCATTGTCACTATATGGCACATGTTAGCATACATTGACACTTATTGACATGCCCTAACATTCCCTAGCATGCATTGTCACTCCCCCCTTGGCACATCTGACACTCATTGACACTCCCAAACACACCATCTTATTCATTCATTTTAACTCGATGGTTTATGTTTGATGGGGTGAATGTCTAGAAATATTTTCTTTAAGAGGATAAAAATTATCACACCGTCACTGACGTAAGTAATTGCGAGATTCTACTTCAATGGAATTAGGAAACTACACAAGAGATTTGAAGAATGACATTTTTTTTTTAATTTTATTTATTTATTTATTTTTATTTTTTATGGTATGGGAATGGTAAGAAGTGAGTGGTCAATATTGTTATTTTCTTTCTCATTAAAGTTCTTATCCTTATGAGAGACTCATATTGATAAAATGACACCCTCGTCATGCCTACCCTCCAACTCCTAATCTTCTCAAAATAAAGGCCAACTTTCACAGTAAGGGAAGGCATGTCGGTCTATGGTGTGCTGAGTGATTGGGTGAGAGTGTTAATGTAATATGAGAGGCACTGGACCATTTACTTTGTGTCCTTTATGGATGACATGTTGTAGGTGTGTCATGGAACCACAGGGCCACTAGAAATATTGTGTAATATATAGCCCAACATAATCAATTCCTTGAGAGAAATCCGTGGAGAGGGATCCAAATAAATTATATTGGTTAGTCCACTAGTCAACCTATAATCCATGAACCTCATAAGCCATAACTCCCCTTAACCCCTAAAACTTTACCCTTAAGCACCTTAACTTATAACCCCTTAAACACCTAAATCCCCCTAAATCTCAAGTCCTTAACCGCTAAATCCTCTGACCCTAAAGCCCTTGGCCCTTAACCCTTGAAGCCCTTAATCACTAAGTATCCAAGGCTGAAAATAACAACCCAAAAACCCACATTGACCTCCTAGGATAATCCTTCACCTCTAAATGAGCATATTGGAAACATTTTTTTTTTATAGAACTAGGTATTGGTGATGAGAATATGTATTTGTGGGTAATGCCATTATTACCATGTATATCAAACGTTGAAAAATTGGATAATTTGCAAAGCTTCGATCTGAATTTCTCACAATATCTACAATTCATGTTGAGACAGAGCTTGTAGCACTCTCTCACATATGGAGTTGGAAATGAATAGATCACTCAAATACAAGACCACTCTAGCCCTAATGCACAGGAAGTGATCCCTCAATATAAATATTTTCTTTGTTAAACAAACTCAATTGTGTCAATGTAGAATACTATACATAAGATAAAATTAAATGATATTATCCACATCAGTGCTTGAAATAACCTCAAATTATCCATGGGTAGTGAGCCAAAGAGTGAATGTGGGGCACTATTAAAGTTACATAATGTTTAAATTCCTTTTACATTGTGAGGTTGTTCTCCAATAGGGTTGAAGCATCATCACAAGGAAGCATGGCACAGTTTTTTTGGGAAGCAATTAAAGTTGTAACACAATTCAAGTGATTTACACCTCCAATGTAAATGACATCTTTATATGTTTGTGTTAGGTTGTTCGAGAGGTTATTTAATTAAATTAACACCTTAATTAAATTAACATTAATTTTACTCACATAAAACTAAAACTTTATGAAAACCTAACCGACCATGGCAATTTATTTAACTATGTATTAAAATCTAATTTGGCTACTACTCTAAAATTTAAATAGACCTATTAAAAATTATTTTCCCACCGATATTCTCCATGCTAGTTTAAATAGGCCTTTTAAAAATTAATTTCCCGCCGATATTCTCCTTGCCAGTTTTGGGATAGAGTTTGGTGCTCCTTCTTTGCTCATCATTTTTATGATTTAGCGGCAGATTCCATACCCTTGTGCTCCTTTTCTGCTCATCATTTTTATGATTTAGCGGCAGATTCCATACACTTATTTGACATTCAATTATTATATCCACTCGACTAGATTTTTAACCTGAACTTATTATATCAGATCTGGGTTCACTCTTTTTGGATCTTTATTTGAAATATTATTCTCCTGATTTTTGGGGGCTTTCACTGCATTTCAGAGTAGAAAACATGTTCAAGAACTCGGAATTTGGCTATAGTAAACTATATTAATTTGTCATTTTCCTTTAGCCTTTGGCTGATCGCCTTCATCCAAGGGGCTTGTTGCTTCATCGTGAACCAGTGAAAGGCATCGCCAGATCTGTGTTGAACAGGAGTCGGCATATCCTTGGCGGACAACACTTATCTTCACAGGACAACACTGTTGTAGCTTCGCTTCATGACAGTTTCCTGCCATTAGCATTTGGCATGGATCCATGTATCATCCGCTAATGGAGATAAAATTGCACCCTTCGAGAATTCTGAGAGGGAGAGTCTGTATGGATACTTTTTGAAAGGTATTTTTTTGATCTTATTTCTATGATTTTTATTGTTAATTTCAAAGGATTTTAACTTGCATACTGAATTTTGGAGAAGAATGGTTATTGTTGACAATAGCTACAGAAAGGGATGAACTGAGTTCAAATTATTAGAACATAAGTTTGTCTCAACTTAATATGTTTCCTCTTTGACTTGCAAAAAATGAATATCATTCAATCATGCTTCTCCTGCCCATTCGAGTGCCACTTTGACATCTCCCAACTATACCCTACCTCTCCTCTAAATGGGTCGATCTCCCCTTACTTATAAACACAATGGCGGTATACCTTCTACTCTTAAGTTCCTACTCTTATGTTCAAGTGTTATTCTATCTCCTCTATATAATGAGTTTAAGGCGTTGAAACAACTTGGAATTGATTTCACTCAACCGAGAAAGGTCCAGGTCATTTATGTACGCATATAAATGAATAAAATGCTTTAAACATAATTGATAATTCTAATTAGCAGGCTCGACTGGTCTCTATCAATGAGACACAAGAGATACGAATTTATTTAGGCTATATGGATCTTACAATGTTCCTGGCCAAACTTATTCCGGGGTTCCGTCCAATCTAACAAGGTTTTTTTTCACAAAAATGTGACTGGTACAAGTTTGAGATTAATACTGGACCTTTTCACAAATATGTAACCCTTCATAGAACCTTCTCAAGTTTATTATACCTCCACTGTTTATCAAGGAAAGATGACTAATCTGCAAGCTAAATAGAAGTTTGATGATACAATTTGAAATAAAAATGTTGTCTAGAATGTGCTTGCTGTCTCAGGTTCTAAATACTACACCACAGGTCTGAGCGAAGTTCTGAGGCTACTCCATAATTCAGGGCCAAGTTCTGAAGCTGCTCCACACTACCAAGTTCTGTCCTAAAGTATTTTCACAATACTGAGGCCTTATAAGATAGATCCGCAGTCTTGTAGCTTCTGTGGAGAAGATCGAGCTCCTAAAACAACCAAATGTTTTCCAAACCTTAATTCCAACAACTTATGGGATATTAAACCAAATTTCTTTGACTTCAACAAGTCAAGCTCTGTAAAATTGTCCATTTGATCCAAGTATTGACACAGTCTACAAGCCGCAGGTCCAATTCCTCCAAACACTCATTTTTCTGAATTGAAACTATGTTAATAGAACAACCTCCTGTAGATTATTATAGGTACGAGCCTCCACAAAAAATAGATCCAAACTCCTTGTAATCCTCTTAGGGTGACTATCCCTTGATGGTTATGCCGAGTCCTAAACTGTGCCTTCAAGGAGATTGCATTTTGTTTGAGCTTCAGAAGACTGTGAAGTATTTTGTGCTAAAAGTCTGGGTGATGAAAAATTTGAGGTGAGGTATTTAGTCATAAGAAACTGCCCAAAATTCTAAGCTTTCCAACAATGATTTGAGCTAATATAGTGGTAGCTATATGGTCTTGAATAATTATTCAATCAAACAATTTAACCCAAACTGTAATTCATTTATGTATCTCAACCTGTATCTCGTTCTGTACTTATGCTCTTATATTCCTCACCAAGATGATGGATCAAATGAAGAGTATTAACTTATATATATAGTGATTTTAAATGGAAATGAAGGGATGCGTATTTTGAGTGAATCTGACTTAGTTTAGCTGAGCATAGGTAGGCTAGACTATAAAAAAAAATAGGATATATAATTTTCAAAAATCAATTTCTCCTAGACTATTTGGAGTTAGGCATTGACTGAGGGCTAGTTGGAAAGAGGAAAGAGTCCTCTTTAAGATGGTTAAGGACTTATTGTGATAGGATGCCTTGAAGATGTCAAAAATTAATTTCTTTATGACTGTTCTTGAATTTTTATATATAAGGTGTTTGGGATAGAATGGGATTTAAGGGAGCCGTCCACTTGTCATTTATTTTGTTATGTCATCATATGTCATCAAGTATATCATCATGTATGTTATTAATTATGCAACATCCATCATTCATGTCATCATCAAGTTAAGTGTCTAGGACAAAATTTAGGGTGTTTTCACATGAGGGCTTGTATATTATGCACATAATTGGCACTTGACTTCTTCATGGTTAATTTTTTCATTACTAGGGCATTATGGTCAATAGATATTTAGGACAACACTTCTTCATTAGTGGCTTGACATCTTCACAATGACATCATTAATAGCTTTACATCTTCATAAGGATAGATCAACCTTAGCATCTTTATTAATGGCATCCTTAGCACCTAGGGATTGCATGAGGTTCATTGAGATCACAAGAATATTTGCCATCTTAGCCAATGTCATATTGACATCAATGACAACCTTGACCAATAGGTGAAGTAGTTGAAGGTTAGGGTTTAGGGATGATTACCTTTAGCATCGGGGAGAGCGAGGGAGACAAGGGTAGCTCCCTAGTTGGTGAGATTTATATGCAGATCACCCCTGTAAAGTTGAAAGAAACTTGGGGCATTGATCCTTTTGTAGGGATGACCATAACGAGCCAACTTGCATTTCCCTTCCAAATTTCTTGGATTCAATTCCCATTTGTGCCCTTGACTATTAGCATGGCATTTGGAGAGGTGAATGAAACCTAAATGCACCAAAACTGCAAGAGAATGGACGACACTTTCACCATCATTGATTGATTGACTGATCAAGGGATGGATGGATAGGCTAAAGCAAAACATTCAATGATATATATAGAGAGAGTCACATACTCAATACTAGACTAGGGTGTGCCTGTATGCCTTAAGATGAGGTCTTGATGTAAGACATAACATGGACTGTGTGCAACTATATACAACCCATGCACTGTGGCTACCAAAAAATGTAATATTTGGAATCTAAACATGTTACATTTTGGAGTTTTTGTCTTAATATCCCAAATTTTTTTTTGGCCAAATATAAATTTTGTAATTTAAAATGGAATTTTGAATGCATATATGGATTCAACACCCTGAAAAAACCCTAGATCAGTACATTTTTGTTGTTTGTAGATTGAAGGACCTAAACTAATGCAACATGGTTTTGTGGATGCCATTTCTAAAGTTGGGTTGGCCAAATTCCTTTTTTGACCTTTTTTGGGTTGGAATATTTTATCACCTATATAACCAAGTAATTTTCTACCACCTTTATAACCAAGTAATTTTCTATCACTTGTATAACCTTGCCTTTTTATAAAAAAAAGAGGTTCTTGCACTCAAATAATTGGCTTTTCCTGGCCATGGGGCAAATAGAATTTTGAAATTATATAGCCTTTTAGATGATTAGAAGATCCAATTTTTCCATTTCTACAAAAAGTGCCTAAACTGAGTTCAAATTGTGGTTTTGGGTGTAAATTGTTGGTTAGTTGAAACCCATTTATTAACTGCACTATCTGAGTAAAGCCTAGATAATATCTAAGATGAGGAGGCTGGACCTATTTCAGGCTGAGGTAAAACATACTCAAGCTAACGGTCAAACATACGGTTATGCATATACATGTGGTTCAAGGTCTCTTTTTCCTCACGTCATTCTCTATGAATTAAGGAATGTATGTTGTCAAGGAGGAACACCTACTCGTCTAGGATCTTATACACCCAACAAGTTACTAGAAACACCCAATATATTACTAGGATATGATACATGATTTATATTGCTAGGATATAGTCTAGGAACACCCAACATTGAGAGGTTTATCCACAAACCACTCCAAGTAAGATATGAAAAGGGTTCTTGAAATGCCTCTGAATACCAAAGCACTCCAATGTTTATAATGACATACTGATGTCCAATTCAAATGCTACTTAAGGATTTCACAAAGGTTCTATTTCCTTTGTTCAAGGGTTCGTTGTAGGTTTCCAAGGGTTTCTACAAAAAAAAAATTCACTAGATATTAACAACCCTTATGATATTTTTTACCACCACAATTTTTGCCACAAACTTTTCGTAAGGTGAAGACATATGAAGATTTAAATTGGTTTCTTCTTGAAGGAAAGATGACAACTGTTCTGGTTGATGGGTATTTAGAGTTTTATTGCTCATTATAATTTGCTTACAATGATCCTAGATGTAGTCACAAACAAGTAATAAAGATTGCTTTTTTTCACAAGGCTGAAATGTTGTCTGAAATCCCTCAAATTATCCCACAACAAGCTTCCGAAAAACCCCACATCATTGTTGGAAAAATTTGTTGATTGCAGTTATATTTTTATACTTGTTTTCATGCTACCCTATCTATCCAAACATTGGTATCAGAGCCATAATTGTGTTTTAATTAACCCTAGTTCTATTTGTTGGTGAAAATTTATCACAGTTGGAGGTATCAACCATTGGAAAGACCAACATTATTGGGCTCTAGAGAACCGCCAATCAAAGGATATATCTACTGTTGTATCTTCTATTTAGCGCTCTTCACATGCTGCCATCAAATCTGTGGTCATTTTCTTCTGTATATCATCTTCACATTGCCTCATAATCCTACAAGAGTATGTTACATGACCTCACATCCTCCCAACAAAATTTGATCTTATATGATGAGTTATATTTATACTTGGAGGGTTATCTGTTTTCTTTGTTTGGATACCATGGAGGATGAAAACATGATACTAAAAATTGTCGTATTATAAAAATATTATTGATGTCAAACTGTTCATGGAGGCTACTAACAAATAATGCAATAAGGGGGACTTTCCCATGATAGTTTTGGAACCTTAAAACCATCTTAAAATTGTTTAAAACATGTGCCCTATAACTAAAAAAAATGCTACAAAAAAATCACTATAATGTGATGAAATTTATATTATAGGACTTCTCTACTACTGTTCATATGTTATCTGAAATAATCAGGTTGAAATTTAGAACCTAACTACCGCTAGTCTAGTATGCAAAATCCAATTCCTGGCATGAGGCATATGATGAAGCCATTGGCTAGGTTACATGTTGGTAGTGTATGTTATGCTGATCTATTACTTTTTCTTTTGGTTAGAAACTGGGAACTTCACCATAACATCATACCAATATGTAAAATCTGAATTAATTGTTGTGAGACAACCAACATCTAGGATATTTGTTTCTATCCCATACTTTTCCATCAACATCTAAGTTGTATTTCCTGTGCATGTGTTGAATGGAGTTGCTATTGTGGCATATTTATGTTGTCCGTGTCAAACATAAAATTCTGACATGTATTCTCTTTTTTGTGGAAGGTATTGCTACATTTTATTTGCTAAGGACACATGTTCACCAAGAGATGTCAAATACTGCAAAATGTTGGATGTGTTTTGTATTATTGTTCTAGAACATATTCTCTTTGTCTTTGTTTTTTATTATTGTTCGAGAACATATTATCTTTGCCTTTTTATTTATTTCACACGTTGTTTTAGGATATTTGAGTGTTTTAGGTTATTTTAGGTTTTTTCCTTGAAATTAGTGATTGAAATGCCAGATAATCACTTTATAATTGTGGATTTGCTTGTCTATTTGAGTTCTTTTACATAAGAAATCTTCATAAGTAGATATTCTACCCTTTGCTCCATTTAAAAGTGTTGTAAGAATTATGAGGACCTCTTTTATTCCTTTACTCGAGGTGGTGGATTCCCCATCCTGCTGAGCCCTTTCTCTTTGATCCAGTCCTTCATTTTCCATTGAATTTGATTCAAGAGATTCTCCCACTAGATATATCTTGGGGGATTCCTGTGGTGGTAGTCCATGTATCATTTTTTGAGAGTAGTGATGAGATATTTGGAGGGCCCCATTTCATTGACTCAGATTCTTATCCATTTCATCGGATCTTTAAGTGCAAGAAATAGTGTAACATGGCTAGGTATTTTAACTTGACTTAAATGGTCAGCTCCTTCTTATATTGATAAACGAGAGGGTCAAAAGTCATCAATAGTTGTATCATGGCTTGTCCATAACTCCCTCTGAATATAGGTAAAGTGACCATGCCAAAGCATAATCACCGAGCCATCTGAAACCTAACCCTTTTCCTTAGGTCAATGTAACAAAGTCATCAACCATAATTTGATGCCATGACTAGATTGTGTTAACAAAAATTGGTCAGAAATAATCATCAGGAAATACTGCCAGTGGGCGTTATGGCTTCCTCTGAAGCATAGCTTGATGAACTTATTATGTGAGATACTTTCCACAAGTGTCCACAAGGCAATTGCAACAAAAACCTTCAACAAAGCTTGCCTCAGAACATAAATAAAATTTTATAGAATTATCATGGTCCTTCTTCAACTAGAATGAAGAAATCGCTTCATTATCCTCCTTTGGTAGATGACATTGATCAATAAATTAAATTACCCAATCCATGATATCCAGTCATCCATATTCATAAGATTTTATTTCATAGGGTCTTCGCTTAATGCATCAAGGAGTCCAATGACACAGTCAATATCAGGGTCCTTATTATTCCTTCTACTTATAGTGCTTGTCAAAGCATAGGATTTAATATGCACTTTCTTCAAGGTACCTTTGATTTTGTGTTGATAAGGGCTGATATACGGAAAATCTCCAAAAAGTGCCATGTACTTTTTCTCATAGTGGCCAGACCAAGGTAAAGGTGTTGCATAAACTTCCATTGCTCCTATTGCTAGATAAAGAGGTAAAACTTTGCTTCCATACACTATCATTGCTCCAATTATTACTGCAATTCACTATATCAAATACTACCATTATTGTTTCAAATGAGTATTGTCATTACTTCTTCATTCCTCTTGCACTTCCCTAATTAGAAACATTATGCTAGTAGCTTAACCCATCAAGTTATTGTATTAAAGACAAAGATATTGTCTTATTGATTATTCTAGCATCTCTAAACTTAAAGGCTCTTGGTCTAGAATCATATATAGATCAAAAACACCTGAAAAAACTTGCCTACTATACTCTGTTATATATGTGTTAATGAAAATTACACTTTAAGCATCTTACTATCACACGGATTAGGTTGGTTGATGCTTTTAGGACCCTTTCATGTATTCATTCAATAGTAAACTCTATTCCTTGCTTCATGTATTAAGACCCTTTAAGTCTAGCAATATATCCTCTCCTACAATAGATATGCACAATATTCCCATGTCTCCATGTTTCTCAGCTCTAAAAAGTTGTGTTTTAAAACCAATTTTCTCTTCAAGTTCATCAGTAGTTCGAAAAATTACTACAAAATATTCTTCCATGCGTGAGAAAAGGGCCTCGGCAGAATCATATTTAGGTATTTGTAAAACATAGATAGATGATAAAACACCAACAAACTTAGAGAAATTGATGATCGAGGGAGATGAGGACATTCCAAAGTCTTCAAAGAAACTAAAACATCGGGGGATAAAAGAAATCCAAGGAAAAGTGATTCTCCCAATATGCTAAATTCAAATATGATATGTTCACAAGGTACCCCCAGTTCTATTAATAAAGTATTGAGTAATATGTCTAGTATTCGTCGTGCATGTCTTATGTAGCATGTTCAACCTAATCATAATAGTTTCCAAACTCCAGTGAAAGAAAACACTCCACATAGTAGAAAGAAAAAGAATTCACCATGCAAGGAACTTGTTGTGGGTAAATGGAAAAAGAAGGTTATGGGGATTAATACCCCTGCAATAGGGGCAAAAGGTGGCTCTAAATCCCGAGATGACACAACTGTTGGCTCATTTGATCATTCTGGTTCATCCACACTTAAGGAGAAATTAAACAGTCTACCTTATATGCTAATCCATATGCATTTGAACTAAAAATTAAACAAACACCCCAATATACATGCAAGACAAATGAATCAAGACTAAACAACAGATTATATTTGTCATATTTTTCTTCTCTAGAAAACTGAGAAAGGCACCATCCCCTGGATGCAAATATGCACAGATCAAAATGATTCAAAGGTTAGTAATAGAATTAAGTCCATTTTGTACTGGCAGATAATTGAACACATTTTTTTTTCCAATGTTTTGTAGTCTTAAAGTGAACTAATTACTGTGTTATTATTTGGTGTTCACTACTGAAAAGAGATAATCTTACTATGATAAGTTTCAAATTTTTTTATTTGTTAGTTGTTTCATGTTTTGAGTGCGGACTTGTGAAATTCCAAATCACATGTTGATATATATATATATATATATATATATATATATATATATATATATATATATATATATATATAATTTTTATTTCATTTTTCCCTGTGGTTCCCAGAAGATTCGTGTTACATTTGCACATAAGTTTAGATATCATTCAAATATCTAAAATTTCTTATTTTTAATTTGAATATTTTGTTATAAAGGAAATACAAATGTCCCAATTATAAAGTCACCCAACAACAACAACATTGTGATTTTTCTTTCATTCAACCTGTAACATATTGCATTTGTTTTTATCAATGTTCTTCTTCCATATGCATCCACTTACGACATTTCCTTTGCAATATTTTGTGCATTTGCGAGTTATAGGTAATTTGTAGACTATAAATGTCTTCATATTTTCAATTCTAATTGAGTATTCAACTTAACATATTGAGTCTCTTATACATAACTATTTTTCCCTTCACCTACTTTTCATAACTTCCATAACCATTAGGTAGGGACCTACAACATCGATGATGTTTTGTTTGTTTAATAAAAGATTGTCAAGACTTTAATTTATTGAAAGTTGTAGAATTTACAATCTATGAAGTTTCAAGATATAATTTTTAAAAGTTTAATTCTTTAAAGGGTTCTAGCTTAATGGAAGAGCACCTACTTTACAAGCAGGAGGTTGGTGGTTCGATTCCATCGTGCCTTGACATTCATATGGAATGGTAGCGATCAGTTTTGGTGATGGAGGCTCTTTTGACCATCACTGATGAGCTTATGGTGACATTTTTCGACCCTCACCAAAATATGAAATGGTAATGGTCAACGAACTCCGCCATATATATGCATCAATAGTGACAACCATGAAAGGTCCATCACCATATATCGTTGTTTTTTATATGAAATGGTGAGGGTCACTGTTTGTCATTATAGTCTTTATTCGTGACGAACCTTGAAGTCACCAATGAGCTTATCATGACATTTTTTGACCCTCACCAAATATGAAATGGTGACAGTCAACAAAGGTCACCATATATATGCACCAAGAGTGACGACCATGAAAGGTCCGTCAAAATAAATCATAGTTGTTCATATGAAATGGTGATGGTCATTGTCCGTCATTATAATCAATATTCGTGATGGACCTTGAATGTCACCACAACACATACTTTCGGCGATGCCACCTTTGGTGACGTTCAATTTTTTGGTGACAAAGGCTATTTTCCGTCACCATTGCTCATATGAAATGGTGATGGTCACTATCTGTCATTATAAATCATTATTGGTGACGAACCTTGAATGTCACCAAAACACCTATACTTTCAGTGACTCCACTTTTGGTGATGTTCATTTTTTTGTAACGAACACTCTTTTGACCGTCACCAATGAGCTTATGGTGACATTTTTCGCCCCTCACCAATGTCCTTTTTTCTTGTAGTGAAGCTAACTTTTTGTTAGTATGAATCTTAATTCCAAGTCTGAGAAAAAAGACCACTTTAGCTGTGCATAACAAAAAACCCTAACCGCAAAATATGGCTGCCAATATCTTTAGATCTGCAGTTAGTTGATCAAGACAAATACTGCAAAAATATAGATCTATGCATCAAAATACATTAAGTAGTAAATAAAACAAGATTTACTCCATGCATCCAATAGACAAGACAAGAATATGTTGAATGAATTTGTATTAATGGCACCTAGGAGGAAAACACAGAAGGGTGTTACCAGTTCTCCTCAATAGGATAGGTTCTTGTAAGTCCTCAACACTTCATCTCTAAAATTCCTCTCTCTTGATGGTGTAGAAAACCCAGACAAAAATGGTAGAAAAATATGACTATGATAGTGAATCAATAGTCAGACCAAAAGTATATATCCAAAGTGATCTTTAGGCAACAAAAGGTGGTAATTGAATGGGAAAAACCTTATATTTATAACAAAATACTGAGTCAGTATAGATATTGGTGCATAATTAAAATATTATTAAACAAATCAAGATAGAACTTTTATGGAATATTTTATTATATTAGTTGGAGGGAAAAGGAATTTGACTTGGGTCAAATCCCCTTATTTATAAATAATAAGTAAATAAATTATTTATTTATCATTTTAAGGATGTGGTTGAGTAATAATCAAATAAATAATGATTGATTTAATTATTTAAGGGTGATTTAGTTATATTCAACAAAGAATATTATTTAAATAAGGTTTAAATAATTATTCTTAGGAAATAATAAGATAAATAATGATTTATCTAATTAATTTCCCTATTTTGGGTTAAATATAACCAGGAATATTAAGTAAACTACTATTTAAATAATTATTCCTTGAGTAAAATAAAACAAATGTAGATTTATCTAATATTTCCTCATGGGGTTTCCTGTTTAGACCATAAACAACTGAATAAAGGTGGTTTACTAAGTTATTTTTCATAGTGAATGCAATTTTACTTAGGGTAAAATTGGTCCTACATGGTGTACTTGGGTCCATCTAATAACAATAGTTTAGATGACCAAAAAATGGTGTAACAGATTTCCCCCCAGCGTGCGAGCATTAGGAGCTAATCATATGACCAAAATACGTTGTAAGAACTCAATCACTAGAAACCGAAGGGGAAGTCAAAGAGAGAGAAGTATAAGGTATACCAAAGTGCTGAAAGGAATAGACCCTGAGGAGGCGAGACTTACAGGTGTGACAAGTCTCTTTTATGAGTGAGTACCTGTGCTATAGGTGGTGGGGGAGGCATACCTATGCCCGCCGAGGCAAAGTACAAAGAATAAGGCGTCTAGTAAGCAAAGGGACTAAAAAATATCGTACATGTTGGCATAAACATGAGCCAGATAAACAACATGACAATGAATCCCACATACATATTGTGCCTGGGATAATAGCCAGGACTTATACAATAATATCTGAGTACATGAGATATAAATACAACCCAGATGCCCCTGTAAACAGGAGAGGGCTCTGAAAATTTGACTGATACATGCAAACAAAAAGGCCCTGCAAGCGGCTGAGGCCGACATCATCAAATGTATGGAGCTGCATCAAAGGATGTAATGAAGAGGTCATCCAGATATGTGGGGGCATACCTGTAGGGCCACCCCCTCATGAGGGCTGAAACATCTGACACACACCCTAGAATCACCGATATTAGCTGCTGCATCACTGAACCATCAAGTATATGGATCTTGATCATGCTGAAAGGAGCTGGAGCTGAGAAACAATCAAGTCAAAGGGAAATAAGGAGTCCCTTTGCCTGATCCGAGGCATCGAACAAGAGTGGAAGATGGAACCAAGGTACACTGCCCTCTAGACCTGTCTTCTGGAATGAATGAGTTGATGTCGATAGAAGGAGGTCCGCCATAGGTGAGGCAATAAGGTATCCTCAACTAAGGCACAAGAGAAAATAGTAGAGCGACTGACAAACTGACACTGGGGATGATGGTGAAATAGGGGGTACTAAGTAGCGGACGGACGACTTCCCTCGTTAGAGCATAAAGGACATGGATGACCTAGTAGCGACTGACACAACATCATGAGGGATAGGGGATAGTGGGACTGAGGGTCATAATGTGTGAAATGAGAGAGGAACCAAGAAATGAAGGATGAAGGACTATAATGGGATACAAAGGGACTCGGAATAGACTCCATGAATGCAATGATGACTCAACTCGGATGCTCTAAACAAGGGTGACTCGATGGTGCTGCCACACAGAAAAAGGGCCAATGGGGACCATAAAAACATGAGTACATGATGGTTACTCATGACGAAGGTCAACACAAGCATGGAAAAGTATGAAAACACAAGGGTGCCCCCAAGTAAAAGTGTTGCAGGTGAAGAAATTCGATTTTGAGGAGTGGTGAAGTGACCCTTCTTGGACAAAATGTGTCACGGTGAAGTATCAAATAACGAAAAAATAATAGATACCCATTTGAGGGTTCGGTGAGAGCTTTCCAATGATACAGATGGTTTGGAAAATGGAACTACGGTTTGGCCGCAGCAGGTGAAAGAAAAATCAGGGGTTTCTCTTTTAATAAGGCATTTTCCCTCCAAATTCACTCATTTTCATGTGGATTTGTGGTGAATGTAGAGAGGAGAGATATCCATAAATCTTGTTGTGATCATAGAGGACAAACCGACCATTGGAATCGAGATCCGTCAGTTGTAGGTAAGAGGCCTAACCCTACTATTTAATTTCAGTGGTTTGAAAGTGTAGTTTAGGTCCCCAGGGCTCAGAAACAGACTCCTACTCCTCTTCACAGCTGGGTCACACTTCTTGGGGAAAAATGTGGAACCTGGGTAGTAGGTTTTGGGCAAAAAACTACGACCTGTCCTAGGTTTGGGCCTGAAAAGTGAAACCTGTCAGGGAGGGGTTTTTCTATGCTTTTTTTTGGCTGAGCACTGGGTTTTATGATGGGATAAAGTATTTCTTATCTATATATTGACAAATATGATGGTTTTTTGCAGATATGGCAGAATTATGAATCAACTGGAGAGAGAGAGACCTGGGCGCATTACTGTCCGAGATCCGGGAGGATCAAGGTGTATGTAGTGCATTGGCCATGTTTGGGGTTTTGAAGTTTGTGGAGAACCCTTTGATGAGAGCTGGAGAGCCCTTATTGGCTTGGATTATTAGCTATTGGGATCTAGACCATGAGGTCTTTATAGTGCAGGGGCATTGGATCGAGTTGATGGTCTAGGATATATATTTCCTGACTGGTCTCCCACCACTTGGGATGGTAGGGAATACTCAGCCAGTATTACCGTGGGGGTGGAATATCATAGAGTTTGTAGAGTGCCATTATTGACTAGGTCTCCAAGTCAAGGGGACTTGGATACCCATCGAGGATTTGGAGAGGTTAGAGACCCGTGCAGTGGCTGCAGCGGTGCTGCGGATCCTGGGAAACTAGGCACTCTACCACATCACCGGAGGGAAGATGATGGTTGTGGAGAGTTTTTTGAGTGGTACCTACTATGGGTGGGCCCAGATGATGTTGTCATCATTGAAATGACGGTTGTCTCTATGCAAGCGGAAAGTGAACCATGACTATAAATATGGTACAGGTTTGTGCTCGTTCTTCTTTGAGAAGATCCTGACACTTCGACCTCGCATATAACTCCAAGATGGGGGCCCAAGAGAGCCTAGGATGCACCGATGGGGGCAACTACTGTGCTGAGGAGGAGGTGGGGCATTTGGATGGGTGTTCCAACTTTAGTTCTTTTTTCATTGGGATCAGATGCCACTGTATATAGATGACTATCCCTATAGTGGGATGAGTTATTGTGGGGACCCAAATTTTCCACTGTCGCCTGGTTGAATTTGGGGGCCGGGTGGTAAGTGACAAATTGCTAATCTTTTATGTGCATGTAAAGGTATATAATATTGTATGTGGTACTGATTCTTTCACTTTTGGTATGCAGATAAAACATCGGTAAAACTGGCCGGATATATGGGATGACCTACAGTATCGGGGATCACAGGACCTAGTGGACCGAGGGCGCAACAAAATGAGGATGCAGCAACCCTCCTGGATGACATCCATCATAGATGTGAGAGGCTTCTGATTGGTGTTTCAGAGCATGGCTAGCAAGACTTAGATGAGCAGTACATAGAGCCATGTATTGGTCTACCATCTGAGTGGCGAGGGGTCATGCAGTGCATGGCGATGGCCGGATAGGGTATGCGTGATCTGCAAGCTGCAGGAGTAGAGCCATTGGCTCAGGATCCTATAGATAGTGATTAGTGTGTAGGGGAAGGTGGTGACCCCAGTTTTGAGTTTTGTAACATGCTATGGGCATGTCATATGTATCAGAGTGGATGGACTCTAAAGCATTTTATATGACACATATTATGGATATGCATTGTTTTGATATTTTTATGTTATTATCTTGTGTTAAATGCATGTGCTAAATTCCAATCTAGAATATGGTTTGAAATGCTATCTACATAGTAATTTTGTGCTCTAGGTACATGACTGAATGTAATGATTTAAAATTCATGCATCAAAAGCTTCACCCATAAATATCTTCTAAAAAGGATAGGATTATGCACACGATAGACACCATTCAATTGCATGACGAGAAGCATGGAATCTAAATGAACATGAAGGTGGAGGATGCGATGTGAAAAGGCATCGGCTAATAAACATCGCATTGCATCATATTCATCCTAATTATTGGTAGCAGTACCAATGCATACCCCATTTGAGAGAACAAGGGAGTGAAAGTGGATAAAATGGCCCAACCTGCCAAGGCCAGATTCCTAGAATAGCGAATTGCACCATCAGCAAAACCGATATAAGGTGTGGATGAGAGGTCGATATGAAAGGTTCCAAAAGACAATAAATGGGAGGATGATGAACAATGCTGTCAACCTAAGAACAAAGTAGAAATCAAACGCACTCTACGGGAGGGAGTGATCTGGGTAGGATTTCTACTACTCACACACCGACGGTGAGGTGGAGTGTGAGAGCTACCGGAGGTGTAGCTTGTGCTGAGATCACGAAAGTCACCATAGGCATGGATGATGCCATCCTGTTTATGGGCGAGAAAGATGAAGTCAAGGGTGGACATGGCTTCCATGATGTCATCATCGCAATAGAAGATGGAGTGACGGGATGAAGGGAGACCACATGAAGCGGTGAAGCTAGCTGACTCATCATCATGAAAGGAAAGGTTCACATGCACATCATCACGGGGGATGACAGAAGAACAAGCAGATAAGGGATCTATGGATTTTGAGCCCAGGGTGATTGCTGAAGGGAGGTCAAGCGAAACAATAGGGGAAGATTCGGAGGGAGCTTCTGTTGGCAATATGATGCAGAGTGTTGTCCTTGATGGCAACCCACTGAATGAATATGAACACATGAGATTGTTGACATGTGTTGTCCTTGATGGAAATCCACCTGATGAAGTTATTCTTGACCTGATGGACTTGGTAAATGATGTAAATCTGATATGAAATGATGTTTTCTAGCAATATGATGCTGAGTGTTGTCCTTGAATGGCAACCCACTTGATGAAGTTGTGCTTGATAGAATATGTCTTGATGAACTAAATATGATGTATCTACATTGAGTACAGAAGGCAATGAAGAAAGGAATTCAGCATGTGCTAAATCTATGGTGAAAAGAGTATGTCTCTAGGAATACGCGGATTTGTCTAGGGGAAGTCGCGTATGCACGCAGAAAAGAACGTGCCAAGTCGCGTATGGGAAAAAGCGCTCATAAAGTGCAAAACCAGGGGTAACCACCATGGTATTGACCCATTGTATTGGGTAATGATTCGTCTAAATGACCCCGTCCAGGAATACCATCGGAGGTAATGTGGTTTTGGCTCATGGTATTGAAAAAGGGTAAACCTATATAAAGAGAAGAAGTTCATTGTGCAAATCATGAGCATGGGTGCAAAATGTCTGAGCTTGAATGAATACTTCTCTCTGAAGTATATCTGAATGGAAAGGGTTATAGTTGAATGATAGATCTGATTGCATGATGCACCAATGATGAAGAAGGGTATCTAGATCTGAAATGTACTTGTATTTGCTAGATCTGTTTAGGGGATGATTAGATCTGAGAAGAGGCGAACATCTGTCTGAAGTAAACAGTAAAATCTGAGTAATGTATCTGTTCTGAAGAATTGCAATGACCTAAATGTCTGAAGAACCATACACTAGTTCACCGCAGAAGAAGCACGTATATATGCGTCTTTGCTGAAGAGAAAGCGCGTATGCGCAGTGAAATCAGCTCTGTAATTTGTACAGAAGTATACATGGGTTGATGTGATTGGAAGTGCGTATATACGTGGTATCAGTGAAAGGAAAGCGTATATGCAAACTAGGGTTTGCTGAAGCAAGGGGTATGAAATGTCTGATCTGTTCTGCTGTGTTACTGCTATCTGTGAATGATGTATTCTGCAGTTCTGGGTTGTTTGAATTGATAAGTTTCAGTTTGATGTATGATTGAGCTTAAATGTATGGAGTGGGTCCAGTCTGAAAATATGATGAAACGTGGCCTGCAAGTGGTGTTCTAAAGGAAGCTTTTGGATCCAGTGTGAAAATTGATGAAACGTGGTCCATAGAGGTGCTGAGGGTTGTAGCCTTCAGTCAGGGGGTTGTAGCTCCTTTCTAGGAGAGGTCAAACGAGATCAGTCGAGTTCTTCCGTAGAGGTGGTTGGAAAACGAGCCAGTAGTGCAGTCGCGTGTCAGAGAGTCTCAGACCACAAAGACATATGTTGTAAGATGTTTTCTCTATAATAAAATATTGAAGGTCGAGGAACTCATAAAGGTTTTCTCCACTTCAGTTTCCACCTAAAAATCCTGGTGTTCATGTGTGATGCTTTGTGTGATGGTTATTCTGTTGTTACTACTCATGTTTACCGTTAACTTAACATCAGATGAATGAATATTGCAAAGAACTAAGTTAATAAATATCTGCATATTTAGATCTCTGCTAATACGCGAGTTGTATGAAGGATATCCGTGTGTATACGCGAGTTTACTAAAGGAAAGTAGCGTATGGGTTTTAGAGAGTGAAAAAGTAAAAAGTTTTGAGTATGCAGTAAATACTGATTCACCCCCCCCCCCTCTCAGTATTTTTCCCAACAATTGGTATCAGAGGGGGTCCTTCTGCAGAAGCTTGATCGCTTGAAGGAGATCCGTCGCAATGGGAAGTCAAGAAGGAGTAATGTCTATAAAGCCACCTCTATTCAATGGAAGCAATCTGATATTATGGAAGGTACGAACAAAATCATATCTGCAAATTCTTGGTGCAGATGTATGGGCAATCGTGGAAGAAGGTTATCAATACCCAGCAAGTATTCCTACTGATGCAGCAGAAAGGAAGAAGTATGAAATCAATGCCAAAGCAGTAAATGTCTTGTTAGGAAGCATGTCTGAATCAGAATTTGCTAAAGTGATGCAACTACATTCAGCAAAAGAAATATGGGACAAAATCATTCTAAGCTATGAAGGAGACACAAAGGTAAAAAGTGCAAAACTCCAAACTCTTAGAATTGAATATGAAAATTTGAAGATGCATAGTGATGAGAGTATTGCCCATTTCTTCTTACGTCTAGATGATATTGTAAATCGAATGAGAAATTTGGGAGAAACCATAACTGATACTACTTTGGTGGAAAAAGTCTTAAGATCCTTGACTGCAAAATTTGACTCTAAAGTTTCAGCTATTGAAGAAAGGCAAGATCTACAAACTCTTACTATTGTTCAATTACATGGTATTCTGACTGCTTTTGAAATGAGACAAGGAGGTCCGTCTCAAATCAAAGAAGCTGCTTTTAAGGTATCTGCAAGAGGAAAAGAAAAGGAAGTTGTCAAAGAATCCAGTTATATATCCGAAGAAGAAGAAGCGAATTTTGTGAGAAAGCTCCAACTAGGTACTGGAAGATTCAAAGGTAAGCTTCCCTTCAAATGTTTTGAGTGTGGAAAAGTTGGTCATTATGCTGCAAAATGTCCTTATAAAGAAACATATGCTAAAGGAAAAGAAGTAGCAAGAAGGAATAAGAACCGATCTAGCTCTAAGAAAAGTTACTATACTAATGAAGATAGTGATGGGTCATCTGATAGTGAGGAAGAATGTGAAGAAGATCTTAGACTTCTCATGGCATTTGAACAAAGAGAAGAAAAGGATACTTTTGTGGATGCTCTGGAAGACAATGATTTTCTTGAAGAAAAAAATCAACTCAAATTAAGCCTAGAAGAAAAGAACATAATCATAGAGACTCTTGAAAATCAGCTTGAAGCAAAGAAAAAACGCATTGAGGAATTGGAGTGTGAAGTAGTAAGTCTAAGGAAATATAATGAGAAAGGAAAAACTCTCAATCTTAGATTTGCTAAAAGTTCAGAAACCTTAGATGAAATTATCAATGCTCAACGTTCTCCTCTCATAAAAACAGGTCTTGGATATATTGGAGAATCCTCTCAGGCTTCAGCACCAAACTATCTAAAGGCAGCAACTACTAGTTTACAATATCCTGCCTCTCAACAAGGAAGCAAGGATTCTTTACAGGTAAAGCAGGATCATCGCACTTCAAGGAACACTGACAGGAATAAATTTCAAAGGAGCTCCAACCAGCAGGTAAATCCAAATAGAAGATTTCGTGATTACAAAAATGTCTATTTCAATGGACAATGTTTTACATGTCACAATTTTGGTCATAAAGCTGCTCAATGTGTTGCTTACAAAACCATCATGACAAGAGAAGCAAGAAAGAAAAGGTTGGATACCGAACCAAAGAAGAATACCTATAACAACTTTTCTCCTCTTCAAAATGAAGTTGAATGTGCTTATTGCAATAACTTTGGTCATGAAGAATCTGAATGCAGGAGTAAAGTCCAGCCAAAACAGCACTTTCCCTCAAGTTCCAAAGTATGGAAAAAGAAGGAATTACAGGTTGAAAATTGTGGGATAGCATTATTTGCAGAAGGTGAAGAAAATCAATGGTACATTGATAGTGGATGCTCAAGACACATGACAGGTGGCAAAAGCAAACTTCTTGCATATAATGCTCTAGAAAAAGAAAAGAAAGTAACTTTTGGAAATGATTCTCCTGCTGTAATTAAAGGAAAAGGGTCTGTGCTTCTAAAAGAAAAGGTGAAGGCTAAGGATGTCATGTATGTGGATGGATTAAGGCATAATCTGTTGAGTGTAAGTCAAATGTGTGATCAAGGAACTGAAGTTGTCTTTAGTTCAAAAGAATGTGTGGTTCGTGATCTTGATGCAGGTAAAATTATTATAAAAGGGAAAAGAAATCCAAGCAACCTATATGTACTAAACTGCAAAGATCAATGTTACTTGAGCAAGTCTTCAGAAAATTGGCTATGGCATAGAAGGCTGGGGCATCTGAGCTTCTCTCAAATCAACAAAGCAAGTAGACTTCAAGCTGTTCGTGATCTTCCCAATATTAATCTACCAGAAAGTATCATATGCAAATCTTGTCAATTCGGTAAGCAGACCAGAGTACGATTCAATGCCAAAGAAGGATCTTCAAGTAAGCCTCTTGAACTCATTCATACTGAAATCTGTGGACCTATGAGGAAAAAGTCACTATGTGGGGAAGAATACTATATATTATTTATTGATGACTACTCTAGAATGTGTTGGATCGGGTTCATTAAACACAAAGATGAAGCATTTGAAAAATTTCAGATCTTCAAAGCATTGGTAGAAAATGAATTAGACCTAAAAATCAAGTGTCTTAGATCTGATCGAGGAGGAGAATATACATCAAATGAATTCTTTGAATTTTTTGAACAACATGGCATAAAAAGACAGTTCTCTGTAGCAGGCACTCCACAACAAAATGGCGTAGCAGAACGAATGAATAGAACAATTGTTCAAATGGCTAGAGCTATGCTTGATGATTCAGGAACTCCTGACATGTTCTGGAGTGAAGCAGCACATACAGCAGCTAACATTCTCAACAAGGCTCATGTTCGGGTAAATAGTGACAAAAATCCATATGAACTCTGGTATGGTAATTCTCCCACTGTGAAGCATTTTAGAGTTTTTGGAAGTAAATGCTTTATCAAAAATAATGATGAAAAGCTTGGCAAGTTTGAACCTAGATCAGATGAAGGGATATTTCTTGGTTACTCATCTTCAAGCAAAGCATACACATGTTACAATAAAAGGCTTCGAAAGATTGTTGAATGTATTTATGTTGTTATTGATGAGTCTCCTGCAGCTCCTAAAGAAGAAAAACAAACAACAAAAGAAGATGATGGTGACTTATGTCCTTCTACATCAAATAGAAATGATATAGACAGTGGATCCAATGAAGAACCTGAAAATGATCTATCTGAAAAAGCTCCATCCAGATATGTTCAAAAGAATCATCCCGAGTCTCAAATTTTGGGAGACAAGGAATCGGGTGTATGAACAAGGAGAACTCTGGTGGGATCTTCTAGTCATCTGGCACTTCTATCCACAATTGAACCACACAATGTCAATCAAGCTAGCAAAGATGAATGTTGGAAGCAAGCCATGGATGAAGAGCTTGATCAAATTGAAAAGAATGACACTTGGGAATTGGTACCAAGACCACATGATAAAAATGTCATTGGAACTAAATGGATTTTCAAGAACAAGTTAAATGAGAATGGTGATGTTGTAAGAAACAAAGCTAGACCGGTTTGCAAAGGGTATACTCAACAAGAAGGTATAGACTTTGAAGAAACATTTTCTCCTGTAGCTAGACTTGAAGCCATAAGAATGTTTCTTGCTTTTTCAAGTTATCAACAAATCAAAGTTTATCAAATGGATGTTAAATCTGCTTTTCTTAATGGTGATCTAGAAGAAGTATATATAGAACAACCGGAAGGATTCATTTTGGGAAATGATGAAAATCTTGTTTGTAGACTTAAAAAGGCTCTATATGGTCTCAAACAAGCTCCAAGGGCATGGTATTATCGTCTTGACAAATATCTTCATCAACAAGGATTTTCAAAGGGGTCTGCTGATAGTAACTTATACAAAAAAATTGAAAATGATAAACTATTGATTGTGGTTGTATATGTTGATGATATCATTTTTGGAAGTAATGAAGAATCTATGAGTCAGAAATTTTCTTCTGTCATGCAGCAAGAATTTGAAATGTCTTTACTTGGGGAACTAACATTCTTTCTTATTTTTATGCGGCATCAAATCATGTATGTATATTCTTATCTCTGCCAAAATATCTTAAGCAAATTCTCAAGAAGTATGGGATGAAGAGTAAACCCAGAAGTACACCAATTAAACTGTGAGTCTCTCAGCTTCTCATGATGCTTCTCCAGCTCATGAATCAATTCTCCCGGTATCACGTATCTATGATACTGCATACGTATCTATGATAGGAAGTCTTCTTTGTCCACCGGGACTAGACCGAGCATTATGCATGCGCTTGGGATTGTTGGACGATTCCAAGCTAATCCAAAAGAGTCTCACCTTCAAAATAAAAGTAAAAGAAGTTATCTAAATATCTACAAGGAACCCAAGACTTTGGACTATGGTATCCAAAGAATGCTGATCTTACTCTTCATGCTTACACTGATGCAGATTGGGCTGGAAATGTTGATGATCGGAAAAGCACTAGTGGTGGTGCATTCTATATGGGACCTCGATTAGTATCTTGGTTCAGCAAGAAGCAAAATTCTATTGCCTTATCTACAGCAGAAGCAGAATATGTGGCTGCCGCATCTTGTTGCACTCAACTCCTTTGGATGATGCAAACCTTACAAGATTTTCAAATCAAATGTACACCTCATGTCCCCATTAAGTGTGACAATACAAGTGCCATCAGTATTTCAAAGAATCCTGTTATGCATTCGAAGACCAAGCACATTCCCATCAAGTATCACTTCTTACGTGAACAAGTGCTTGAGCAAAAGGTGAAGTTGGAGTATGTTCCCTCAAAAGAACAAGTTGTCGATATCTTTACCAAAACTCTGCCCAGGGAAGCGTTCGAGTATCTAAGACAGAAGCTGGGAGTGTTCTCTACCAGTCAAAAGAACAAATCTGCAGAAATTTAGAAGATGGCATTGGATACGCGGATTTCCTGAAACACAGTCGCGTATATACGCGATTTCATGCACAGAAAACCGTGTATGTCTGATTGCTGACAATTTTATGTTTGGAGTCAGCTCTTTTTAGCACAGCTGCAGTGCTGTTTGGTATCTCTAATACTGTTTGGTATCTCTGGTGGTGTTCCAGTTCTCATAATTCTATTTCTAATGTTTTGATAAAGATGCCTTGATGATTTGTTGGTGAAAGTGTTCAGGATGCACAAACTAAGGGGGAGCCTTAGTCATATGGAAAGGTTGCTTGGATGCACAGATTCAGGGGGAGCATTAGCTTTGCTGAGTATAATGCATTGTTGGCATTATGATGGTTCTGATATATGATCTCTCTTAAGGTCTTACTGGTATTGGTCATGAAAAGTCATATTTGTAATTTGATGAAAAGGTCATGTTGAGACCCATGATGTAAAATTGTAATATTCAGTCATGTAAGGACTTGATAAATTTGTAGACCCACTTGGTTGGGTAGCTGAGTCAAATTTGTAAACCCACTTGGTTGGGTAGTTGAGTCTCATATGTAAATCCACTTGGATGGATCTTTGATGTAAGTATGAGTCATTGGTGATAGGAAATTCATAGAGTCATGTACTTCATTGAAAAATATGTTTGAAGATTCAGCATGAACTCAAGGGGAGCTTGGTCACTTCAGTATATATCAGATCTGCAGAACGCTTCTTCCACATGCGGAGAAAAGGGGGAGAGTATGTTGGTTTTGATCTCTATCTGTTGCTTTACTATTCTACATACTACTATTTCACTTTCTTATAGATGCCTCAGGCATATTTGGATGCTTTCTCAGATTGTCGATAATCTCCATGTGGACCGTTACTGGGTTTTATATCAAGTCCCTGTATGTGACATGAGGTATTTTTCTATCACTGTCTGGGGTGTTGGCAATATGATGAAGAGTGTTGTCCTTGATGGCAACCCACTGAATGAAGATGAAGACATGAGACTGTTGACATGTGTTGTCTTTGATGGCAATCCACCTGATGAAGTTATTCTTGACCTGATGGGCTTGGTAAATGATGTAAATCTGATATGAAATGATGTTTGCTAGCAATATGATGCTGAGTGTTGTCCTTGAATGGAAACCCACTTGATGAAGATGATGGCGTATACTTGATGAAGTTGTGCTTGATAGAATATGTCTTGATGAACTAAATATGATGTATCTACGATTATTATTCTGAGAAGGCAATGAAGAAAGGAATTCGTGTAGATCTATGATGAAAAGAGTATGTCTCAAGGCATACACGGATTTTTCTAGGAGAAGTCGCGTATGCACGCGGGAAATAACGTGCCAAGTCGCGTATGGGAAAAAAGCGCTCATAAAGTGCAAAAACAGGGGTAACCACCATGGTATTAACCCATTGTATTGAGTAATGATTCGTCTATGTGACCCCGTCCAGGAATACCATCGGAAGTAATGTAGTTTTGGCTCATGGTATTGAAAAAGGGTAAACATATATAAAGAGAAGAAATTCATTGTGCAAATCATGAGTGTGGGAGCAAGATGTCTGAGCTTGAATGAATGCTTCTCTCTGAAGTATATCTGAATGAAAAGGGTTACAGTTGAATGATAGATCTGAATGCATAAAGCACCTATGAAGAAAATGATGGCGAAGGTGTCTAGATCTGAAATGCTTGTATTTGCTAGATGTTGCTTATGGAATGATTAGATTTGAGATAGGCGGCTGTCTGTACGAAGTAAGGGTAAATACGTGATGTATACGTGTGAAGAAGTGCATTGACCTAAATAGAAGAACCATACGCTAGTTTGACGCGAGGAAGCGCGTATATCACGCGGCTTGTGCGAAGAAGAAAAGCGTTGCAGCTGTGAAATGAATGTGTATGTACGAAGCTCTGTTAGTTTTATGTGGACGGAGCGCGTATATACGCGATCAGTAAAGGGAAAGCAATGCAAACAGGGTTGTTGAAGGTGTGGTAACTGTGGTAAGAAATGTTTGATCTGTTCTGTTGGTTTATAGACATCTGTCAGTAAGTTATATGTATCAGTTTCATGTTTGACTATGCTTAAAAGTATGGAGTGGGTCCAGTCTGAAAATATGATGAAGTGTGGCCTACAAGTTGTGCTCTTTTGAGGTTGTTGGATCCAGTGTGAAAATTAATGAAACGTGGTCCGTAGAGGTGCTGAGGGTTGTAGCCTTCAGTTAGGGGGTTGTAGCTCCCTTCCAGGTGAGGCTGGTAAACGAGAGCAGGGGGTCGTAGCTCCCTTCCAGGAGAGGCTGGTAAACGAGTCAGGGGGTTGGAGCTCCCTTCCGGAGAGGGTGCAGTGGCAATGGCAATTGGGTTCTGCGTCTTTGATAGGAATCTGCTTGCTCTTGTGCTTGACACATATGTTGTAAGATGTTTTCTCTATAATAAAATATTGAAGGTAGAGCAAGCTGAGCGGTGGTTTTCTCCGGAAGGCTTGGGTTTCCACCTAAAATCCTGGTGTTCATCTGTGATGCTTTGTGTGATGGTTATTGTGTTGTTACTACACATGTTCTTGAAACAACATCTAATGAATGAATGATGGAATGATAAATCTGAAGAGCTAATGGCATATTTAGATCTCTGTGTATACGCGAGTTTTATGAAGGATATCCGCGTGTATACGCTAGTTGGCTTCAACAAAGTAGCGTATGGGTTTTAGAGTATGAAAAAGTAAAAATTTTTGAATATGCAGTAAATACTGATTCACCCCCCCCTCTCGGTATTTTTCCCAACAATTGGTATCAGAGGAGGTCCTTCTACAGGAGCTTGATCGCTTGAAGGAGATCCGTCGCAATGGGAAGTCTTTAAGGAGTAATGTCTATAAAGCCACCTCTATTCAATGGAAGCAATCTGATATTTTGGAAGGTACGAACAAAGGCATATCTGCAAAGTCTTGGTGCAGATGTATGGGCAATCGTGGAAGAAGGTTATCAATACCCGGCAAGTATTCCTATTGATGCAGCTGAAAGGAAGAAGTATGAAATCAATGCCAAAGCAGTGAATATCTTATTAGGGAGCATGCAGACAGAATTTGCTAAAGTGATATTACTACATTCGTAAAGAAATATGGGACAAAATCATTCCTAGGTCTGAAGGAGACACAAAGGTAAAAAGTGCAAAACTCAAACTCTTAAATTGAATATGAAAATTTGAAGATGAATAGTGATGAGAGTATTGCCCATTTCTTCTTACGTCTAGATGATATTGTACATTGAATGAGAAATTTGGGTGAAACCATAATTGATACTACTTTGGTGGAAAAAGTCTTAAGATCCTTGACTTCAAAATTTGACTGTAAAGTTTCAGCTATTGAAGAAAGGCAAGATTCGCAAACTCTTACTATTGTTCAATTACATGGTATTCTGGCTGCTTTTGAAATGAGACAAGGAGGTCCGTCTCAAATCAAAGAAGCTGCTTTTAAGGTATGCACTTGAGAAAAAGGATTGTCAAATAATCCATTTATATCCAAGAAGAAGAAGCAAATTTCGTGAGAAAAACTCCTTCGTCTTGGAAGATTCAAAGGTAAGCTTCCCTTCAAATGTTTTGAGTGTGGAAAAGTTGGCCACTATGCTGCTAAATGTCCTTATAGAGAAAAACATGGTAAAGGGAAACAATTTGAAAAGAAGAAGAGTTATTATGCAAATGAAGATGATGATGAAGTGTCCAGTGAAGATGAAGAAGATTCGGACCATGATCTGAAAGTGCTCATGGCAAAGAAGAAAACGAAGAAAGCTACTCGAAGCAAGAAGATATCTCAGAAAACATGTATAGCAGAAATTGAAGAAGATGAATCAGGTAGTGATTGGGGTCCTTGTAATCTTCTCTATGCAAGCAATGGTGTAGATAGTGAAAGTAAAGTTATGGATCTAGAAGAAGCTCTCAAGATTAAAGTTGAAGAACTACAAAATTCATCTAATAAGAAAGAATCTATCTACAAAGAGACGATCTCTCAAATGAAAGATCAAATAGAAATGCTGAAAGGAAAGGTGGACAAGTATCAAAGGTTTCATACTTATGCATCCAATCGAATTAAAGAACTAGAAGCAGAAATCAACGATCTAAATGCAGATCTCGAAGAATCACGCAAGAAGAATGAAGGACTTGAAGCTGCAATCATCTCTCTGTGAGGATCTTGAAGCATCAAGTAAGAAGAATGAGGAACCTCTACAATCATTTGAAAAGGAAGGACTTGAAGCAGAAATTATCTCTCTCAAAGAAGATCTGGAAAAATCAAATAAGAAGAATGAAGAGCTGCAACAAACATGTGAAGAAAACGAAAATTGGTTGAAAGAAGAGATTCTAAATCTAAAATATCAAGTAGAAGATGGAAGAAGGAAAGAAGAAAGCATGACGAAGCAATGTCAAGCCTTGGAGGATGAGGTAAACATTCTCAAAGGTAAATTGGAAGAAAAGGTTAAACTTTTGAGGTTTCAAGATAGTACTAATATTTTGGACAATATTATGAGTAATCAAAGGTCTCCTGCTATCAAACTTGGTCTTGGTTTTCATGAAACTGTTAAAGGAGAATCTAGTTCACAAGGAAGTGCTAAAGATTCAAAGGAAGTCAATGTAAAACTTGAAGTGTTGAAAGAAACAAAAGGTCAACCAACAATGATGAATTCTCAAAGGAAATCAGTCAATAATGTTGAATGCTTTAAATGTCATAATTATGGGCATGTTGCAGCAAATTGCAGGAGCAGATCATTTCAGCCTCAAACAAACAGTTCCTACATAGAAAGGTACTCTGGTTTCTTCAAGGGATATTGTTTTTCATGTAACAAGTATGGACATAAAGAAGCTGATTGCAAAAGGAGGAAGATTAGAAATACTCATTATAATTCTTATGCTTATTTTTCTGGACACATGAGATGTTATTCTTGTAATAAGTATGGACATGTGGAAAAGGAATGCAGGATGAACAGATATAAGAAATTGGATAACTTCCAGCACACAAATAGAAAGTTCAAACAAATCTGGAAAAAGATGGAGGACCAATCAGAAACGTAGAGAATATTGACCCTACTACAGTCATCCGCTTCTGAAGCTTACTTCTCTTATTGACTGCAGGAATGATGTGGGATACATTATGAGATTTAGTAATGTATCGTCACAGGGGGAGCAATGTATGATGACTCTCATGGTTGATTTGATTACACTAGATATGTTTATTTCTGACAGCGCATCTGATGTGGAAAAGACACGTACAGGAGGTACAAGTTCAGGGGGAGATGAAGGAATGAGAAAAATTTCTATGTTTCACTTTCCATACGCGAGTTATGTGAACAAAAGTCGCGTATACATGCGAGTTCCAGCAGACACAGTCGCGTATGCATTGATGATAAGAGAATTGGGATGACAGCTGAAGATCAGGAGCAGAGGTTCAGGGGGAGCATCAGTCTGACTGTTAATAACTGTTGCAAAAGTTAAGGAGGAGCACTGGTTTAGGGGGAGCAGCAGGTTGAATTCTAATGATTGCATTGTTGGCACTATGACTGCTTATTCTTGGTTATTGTGGTACTCATGATGATGACTTGGTATATGGTTTATTATGATGAGATTTTGAGCCCTATTTGAAAAGTATCTTTTGTGCTCACCCATGGATGAGTTGGAAGTCGTTTGATTCAGAAATAAGAATAGATCATGCAGAGTTTGTTACTATGGTTGAGATCTTACTACATGAAGTTCTTGATGATATTGGACCACATGGATGATTGCTTGACACTTATTTGAAGATGTTGTTCTGGTATGATAAATTCTCTTGGAAAGAATTTATTGAAGCTGCAAAGAATCTGAAGGCTTGGTTGCTTATGCTACAACCATTGGATGACGCTTGAAGACACAACTACCTGTTCTATCTATCCTTATTCCAGGGAAGCATTCAAATATCTCAGAAAGAAGATGAACACTGTCTCTATCTCATAGAGGATCAGATCTGGTTAAAATTTAGAAGATGGTATTGGATACGCGGATTTCCTGAAACACAGTCATGTATATACGCGAGTTCATGCACAGAAAACCGCGTATGTCTGATTGCTGACAAATTTTTGTTTGGGGTCAGCTCTCTTCAGCACAGCTGCAGTGCTGTTTGGTATCTCTGATACTGTTTGGTATCTCTGGTGGTGTTCCAGTTCTCATAATTCTATTCCTAAGGTTTTGATAAAGATGCCTTGATGATTTGTTGGTGAAAATGTTCAGGATGCAAAAACTAAGGGCGAGCCTTAGTCATATGGAAAGGATGCTTGGATGCACAGATTCAGGGGGAGCATTAGCATTGCTGAGTATAATGCATTGTTGGCATTATGATAGTTCTGAAATATGTTCTCTTTCTTGAGGACTTCCTGGTGTTGGTCATAAATGGTCATATTTGTAATTTGATGAAAAGGTCTTGTTGAGACCCATGATGTAAAATTGTAATATTCAGTCATGTAAGAACTTGTCAATTTTGTAAACCCACTTGGTTGGGTAGCTGAGTCAAATTTTGTAAACCCACTTGGTTGGGTAGCTGAGTCAAATTTGTAAACCCACTTGGTTGGGTAGTTGAGTCTCATATGTAAATCCACTTGGTTGGATATTTGATATAAGTATGAGTCATTGGTGATAGGAAAGTCATAGAGTCCTGTACTTCATTGGAAAATATGTTTGAAGATTCAGCATGAACTCAGGGGGAGCTTGGTCACTTCAGTATATATCAGATCTGCAGAACGCTTCTTCCATATGTGGAGAAAAGGGGGAGAGTATGTTGGTTTTGATCCACCCTTTTCCCTTGATGTCAAAGGGGGAGAGTGACATGGTGTTTGAATGAAGAGAAAGAATGGTGCCAAAAATGGGGAATGTGACATGGTGTCATTGTATTATTAATGTACCTATCTGTTGTGGTAACCAAACACCATTGTGGTTGCCATCAAGTCCAAAGGGGGAGATTGTTGGCAATATGATGAAGAGTGTTGTCCTTGATGGCAACCCACTGAATGAAGATGAAGACATGAGACTGTTGACATGTGTTGTCTTTGATGGAAATCCACCTGATGAAGTTATTCTTGACCTGATGGGCTTGGTAAATGATGTAAATCTGATATGAAATGATGTTTTCTAGCAATATGATGCTGAGTTTTGTCCTTGAATGGCAACCCACTTGATGAAGATGATGGCAACATACTTGATGAAGTTGTGCTTAATAGAATATGTCTTGATGAACTAAATATGATGTATCTACAGTGTGTACAGAAGGTAATGAAGAAAGGAATTCAGTATGTGCTAGATCTATGATGAAAAGAGTATGTCTCTAGGCATACGCGGATTTGCCTAAGGGAAGTCGCGTATGCACGCGGGAAACAACGTGCAAAGTAGCGTATGGGAAAAAGCGCTCATAAAGTGCAAAACCAGGGGTAACCACCATGGTATTGACCCATTGTATTGGGTAGTGATTCGTCTAAATGACCCCGTCCATGAATACCATCGGAAGTAATGTGGTTTTGGCTCATGGTATTGAAAAACGGTAAACCTATATAAGGAGAAGAAATTCATTGTGAAAATCATGAGTGTGGGTGCAAGATGTCTGAGTTTGAATGAATACTTCTCTCTGAAGTATATCTGAATGGAAAGGGTTACAGTTGAATGATAGATCTGAATGCATGAAGCACCTATGAAGAAAATGATGAAGAAGGGTATCTAGATCTGAAATGTACTTGTATTTGCTAGATCTGCTTATGGAATGATTAGATCTGAGATGAGGCGAACATCTGTCTGAAGTAAAGGGTAAAATCTGTGTGATGTATCTGTACTGAAGAAGTGCATTGACCTAAATGTCTGAAGAACCATACACTAGTTTGACGCATAGGAAGCGCGTATATACGCGGCTTCGCTGAAGAGAAAGCGCGTATGCGCAATGAAATTAGATCTGTAATATGTATAGAAGTATACGCTGGTTTATGTGAACGGAAGCGTGTATATATGCGACATCAGTGAAAGGAAAGCGCGTATGAAAACTAGGGTTTGCTGAAGGCTGTGGTAAGAAATGTCTGATCTGTTCTGCTGGTTTACTGATATCTGTCAGTGAGTTATATGTATCTGTTTCATGTTTGACTGTGCTTAAAAGTATGGAGTGGGTCCAGTCTGAAAATATGATGAAAAGTGGCCTGCAAGTTGTGCTCTATTGAAGCTGTTGGATCCAGTGTGAAAATTGATGAAACGTGGTCCATAGAGGTGCTGAGGGTTGTAGCCTTTAGTCAGGGGGTTGTAGCTCCCTTCCAGGAGAGGCTGGTAAACGAGACCAGGGGGTTGGTGCTCCCTTCCAGGAGAGGCTGGTAAACGAGAGCAGGGGGGTGGTGCTCCCTTCCGGGAGAGGCTGGTAAGCAGCTTGAGGTGGGTTCTGTACGTCTTTAGAAGAGATCTAGCATGACACATATGTTGTAAGATGTTTTCTCTATAATAAAATATTGAAGGTTGAGCAACTGCAGCGGTGGTTTTCTCCCGACTTGGGTTTCCACCTAAAAATCCTGGTGTTCATGTGTGATGGTTATTTTGTTGTTACTACACATGTTTACTGTTAACTTAACATCAGATGAATGAATATTGCAAAGAACTAAGTTAAATAAATATCTACATATTTAGATCTCTGCTAATACGCGAGTTGTATGAAGGGTATCCGCGTGTATACGCGAGTTTACTAAAGGAAAGTAGCGTATGGGTTTTAGAGAGTGAAAAAGTAAAAAGTTTTGAATATGCATTAAATACTGATTCACCCCCCCCCCCCTCTCAGTATTTTTCCCAACATGGGGTGGGACTTCCACTTTTCTGGATGGATATTTGGGTTCCAATCTTCAGATGTGAAAATGTAATGACTTCATGGACTATTTTACTTCATATAATATATTCAAAACAGCGTTTTTTCTCTTGTGAAAAAAAAATGATTAATGTTTATCACTCTGCCTTCAAAACTAGTGATGCTGGTCTATGTTGAAAGTTTATTGATATGGTCTGATGGTCTTTTTATATTTTGGACATATCACACTCACATGATTAGCGTTTTTCTCTGTTGCAGGGTTTTGGGTACTTTAATTTGTATTTGGAACAATGGACGTCGGTACACTATCTGTTGCTTTACTATTCTACATACTGCTATTTCACTTTCTTATAGATGCCTCGGGCATATTTGGATGCTTTCTCAGATTGTCGATAATCTCCATGTGGACCGTTACTGGGTTTTATATCATGTCCCTGTATGTGACATGGGGTATTTTTCTATCCTTGTCTGGGGTGGGAATTCCACCTTCTGGATGGATATTTGGGTTCCAATCTTGAGATGTGAAAATGTAATGACTTCATGATTGTTTTTACTTCATATAATATATTAAAGCTTGATGTTTCTCGTGCTTTAAAGTTTCAATTTTATTTTTAAATTGAACCCTCGTGATCTACAGCCTTGACTTGTCAGGCTAGACAACCTAGAAACGTCGGAAGAGAGACAGTATAAAAACGTCGGACCACATTTCGTCGGAATTGTGACAGATTACAAACGTTGGAAGAGCGATGTTCCAAACGTCGGAAGAGCGACGTTCCAAACGTCGGAAGAGTGACGTTCCAAACGTCAGACCACATATCGTCGGCATTGCGACATCTTACAGACGTCGGAAGAGCGACGTCCAAAACATCGGACCACGTTGGGTCGGAATTGCGACCGTTTACAAGCGTCGGAAGAGCGACGTTCAAACGTCGAACCACATTTCATCGGAAGTGCGACAGTTTACAAACGTCGGAGGCGTGACAGTTTGTGAGACGTCGGAAGAGTGACGCTTGTTCGGAAGCGACGGAAGAAGTGTCGATAGTGCGACACTTTTTACGTGCGTCGGAACTTCAACGGCATGACAAACCACGGTTTTTCTGCCCTCGAACTATCGCTCTTGCGACAACTATGTGTTGGAATAGCGACGAATTGGCCGTCGGAATTTCCGCCAAATTTTCTAGTGAAAAAAATTTCAAAATGGTTTAAAATTTGACTCTCTAAACATGATATGAGACTATCAAGGTAAGAAATAAGGTTGTTAGACTTTATTTTGTGAATGCAAATGAGACTCTTACCCTATTATTTAACCCCTAAAACCTTAACATGACTTCACACCTATCTAAAAACTATGACTAGGAACAAAGCAAACTGTCGAAGTTTGGAAAAAAAAATTATAGTGATAACAACTTGAATAAAAATATCCATGGTAATTACCCCAATTGTATAAAGGTTGGTTCTCCTGAACCTGCTTTTACTTGGTGGTCGCTAGCATATCTAAAGATCAAGAAACATTCTATTTTATTAGAAATTTTTGATCTTCCTGCCAGCAAGCTGGTTTTCAGGTTGATCCTTCTGCAATCAAATCAGCGAACTGATTTTCATAATTACAGGAAATTGTTTTTTCTTTACATTTTATTTAATTTTTTTTCTTTTTTTCTTTTTTTTAAAGAAGAAGAAGAATTCATGTTTTCAAAAGGTTGGTATTACCATTCACCACTATCATCCCGAATTGTTGTTGGACTTGCTGTGTAAAATATTTCCTGGCAAGTGGCTGAAAATACTTCTTTAATCTATGTTCATTTACCAAGAATACTGAATTTTGTCCATCAATAGTTTTAACTTCTATTGCTCCATTCTCGAATACTCAGATCACTTCATAAGGTCCCATCCAACGTGTATGGAATTTCCCTTTAAAAATTTTAAATCTAGAATCATAAAGGAGCACCCAATCACCTGGTTGGAATTGTTTTTTTTTAATAGACTTGTCATGCCACCTTTTGCGTTGCTGCTAATTAGTATGTTCTGCTGAACAACATCCCTACGAAATTCATCTAACTCATTTAATTGGAGAAGACGTTGTTTTTGTGCCTCAGAGAGATCTAGTCCTAACTGAACTGCAGTTCTGAAAGTTTTGATATGGAATTCAATTGGTAACAGAACCTGTTTGCCATATACCAGCTCATATGGTGTATGTCCTGTGTTATTTCTCCAAGTGGTTCTGTATGCCCACAAATCTTCTGGTAATCTTTCAGCCCAGTCTTTCCGATGCATATTTACTGTCTTTGTAAGAATGGACTCGGTCACTTTGTTTGTGGATTCCACCTGGCCATTTGCTTGCGGGTGATACGGCATGGATTTCCTGTGCCGGATCTTGTATTTCTCCATCACACCCTGTACCAGATTAGAAATAAAATGCGGACCATTGTTAGAAACAATTTCTCTAGGCACACCAAATCTAGTAAATATTTCAGTAAAAAGAAAATCAACAACAATTTTTTCTGTAGAAAAGGAAACAGCATTAGCTTCTACCCATTTTGTAACAAAATCTGTACAAACTAAAATATGTTTTTACTTAATGGCGTTGGATTTATTGGCACTATAAAATCAATATCCCATTTTTCAAACGGCTGAATCATAACTTGGGGGCATAAAGGCATTTCATTGGTTTGATTAGGTTGACCCATTCATTGACAGCTATCACATCGCCTGACATAATGTTTGGCATCCTTAAACAAGGAAGGCCAAAAGTAACCAACACGCAATACTTTATATCCAGTCTGCTTATCAGCGAAGTGGCCTCCACAAGGTTCATCATGAGCATATTTCAATATGTCAAACACTTCCTCCTCTCTTACACATCTACGGATAATCAGATCTGGACCAGTGTAAAAGAGATCTCCTTGAATCAAAGAGTATGCAGCACTTTTCTAAATAATATTCTGCTTTTCATGAGCAGACAAGTGGGGTGGTGTTTTCCCAGTAACCAAGTACTTAGCAATGTTAGCAAACCACGGAGAATCTGTTGACATAGCAAAAAGATGTTCATCCGGAAAATCATCATTAACAGGAGTTGCTTCACCAGGATGATCTAATCTAGAAAGAAAATCTGCTACAACATTATATTGTCCTAGTCTATCAACAATAGTAACATTAAATTCCTGCAAAAATTGCAACCACTTAGTCACTCTACTGCTATTCAATGGTTTGTTCATCAAATATTTAATCGCGGAATGATCAGTATGTACAAATACTTCATATCCTGTAATATAGTGCCTGAACTTATTAATTTCAAAAATTACAGCTAAAAACTCTTTCTCTGTAACTGTATAATTTAATTCAGTGGAAGAAAAATTCTTACTAATATAATAAATAACATAGGATTTCTTATTTTCCTCTTGTCCTAAAGCTGTGCCAATAGCCAAATCTGAAGCATCATAGGAAATGTGAAAAGGCAGGGACCAGTTAGGACCTCTCAAAACTGGTGCATGTACTAACTTTTCCTTCAATGTTTCAAAAGACCGTTGGAAAGTTGTGGACCAAGAAAATTCACTACCTTAGCTAGAAGTCGGAAAAGAGGGGTAGCTATCTTAGAAAAATTTTCAATGAATCTTCTATAGTAACCAGCATGTCCTAAAAAACCTCTTACTTCCCTTTCAGTTTTGGGTGTAGGAAGATGCAGAATGATTTCAATCTTTTCTGGATCAACCTGGATACCTTTACCAGAAATCAAATGGCCAAGTACCACTCCCGCTTTGCACATTAATCTACAATTCTTGTCACTCAAGGCGAGATGGGCTTCCTGACAACGGAGAATTAATTTCTCCATATTTTTTAGAGCTTCCTGAAAAGAATCACCAAACACAGAAAAGTCATCCATATAAATTTCTACAAATTCTAGATCAGCAAAAATGGCCAGGACTGCCCTTTGAAAGGTAGTCGGGGTATTACATAATCCAAAGGGAAGCACTTTATAAGAAAATGTACCCCATGGACATGTAAAATTAGTTTTATCCTGATATTCGAGTGCAATTTGTATCTGGTTATAGCCACTGAAGCCATCCAAAAAGGAAAAATATTTCTTTCCTGCAAGGGTATCAAGCACCTGGTCAATGAAAGGGAGAGGGAAGTAATCTTTAAGAGTGGATTTCTTTAATTCTTGATAATAAATACAAATACGCCATCTTCCATCTTTCTTAGGTACTAGCACTAATGGAGAGACCCACTGATTGTCGGAAATAGGATAAATAAAACTGACATCCAAGAGTTTCTGTACTTCTTCCTTAAAAAAATATCTTAGAGCTGGATTCATTCATCTTTGGGGTTGTTGGACAGGTCAGGTTCCTTCCTGAATATAGATATGCTGTGTACAATTTTTATGAGGAATACCCTTCATATCTTCATAGCCCCAAGCAAAGGCACTAAGATGGTTTTGCAACAAATTCACAAGCTGCTCCTGTTGAGATCAGTTCAAATCTGAACTAATATGAAAGGATTTACCAGGGCTAATCTCAACAAGAGTAGTGTCAAGCTCAGGAGTACTCAAGGGAGTGGCCAAATACAGCGTTACAAAAGAATGAGAATCATGATTATCTTGAAAATCTAGGCTCAAAATTTGGCTCAATGGCTCAAAATTAGGCATAGTGTCTAGATTATTTAGGAAACCTTGAATCTCATCTTCTTGTGAAGACCCAGTATAATGATGGATAAGGGAAATGGGTTGAGTCTCCTCATCACTGCTTTGATCCAACCATAAAGTATCTCTAAAGTTCTGAATGGATCTGGCAGGGGGGTATAAGGTAACTTTCTTCCTAGAATCTCCATGCGAAATATACATATCACCGGAACGACATCCAATATACGCATCGGCCGTAGCAAGCCATGGTCAACCCAAGATCGAGGGATTTCCTCCTACTGGGTTCTTTTGCCTAAGCAGAATGAAATCAGCAGGATATTCCCAAGAATCCAATGAGATGATCACATCATCCAATAATCCTTCTGGCTTAATTTTAGATCTATCTGCTAATTCAAGCACAGTGGGAGTAGGGCGAAGATGAGATAGATGAAGTTGATCCATGGTTTGCTTATTCATGACATTAATGGCTACCCCCGGGTCTATAAGAACATTAGAGACAAGGAAATTACCAATTTGAACTGAGACAACAGGGTTTTCGGCATCTATATATTTTTCCATAGACACACATCCTGTCATCAACTATGCTGCCCTACAAAAAAATTGAATGGTTTGGGGTTCCAATCTCTTCCTCCCGGGTTTCTTGAGACAGAGTTCCTTAATAATATTGGTACAAATGGGGATCTCTTTAATGGCTTGAAGCAAAGGTATCTTAATGAAAATATTCTGAAGCTCAGATGCCAAACTAGTCTCAGAAACCGGCTCACTTCTTTCCATTACTAGCCTCTCTGGGAAGGGAGGCTGGTTGGAAGAAGATGGAAAGGATTCAGAGGGTAAGGGTTGCTTAGTGAAAGCTTTCAGAGAATGGTTAAGATTCTCCTCTTCTCCTTTCTCTTCAACAATCACTATAGGTTGCTTCTGATTTTCTGATGTTAGAGTCCTTCCCGATCTTAATTGAAAATCATGAACCCCAACTGGAATAGACTGGTACTCGAATGGTAAAGGTGGGTTTGTTACATATATCATTTGCACTGCTTTATTATTGTTAGGATTGGGCATAGGTTGAGCAGGCAACTGAGGAGGTCGAAAGGGTGGAGGTAAAGGCAACGGTGGAGTAGACTGACTCAGAAGTTGAGGCGTTGAATAAGGTGTATGCGTAGATGGATATGACTGCATAGGTGGCTGGTAGGAGTATGGAGAATGAGTTGGCCCTCTCCAACCTTGTTTCCATGGTTGAGACAGTTGCCCATGCTGATATTGATTCCCATACTACCACTACTGATTAGTGTTAGGATAAGAATGTGAATTATAACCAAAATAGTGTGGAGAAAATTCAAGAGCCATACCTGCACCTACCTGAGGCCAATTTCTTCTTGCATACAAGTATTCAGCTTCAGGATGTCCCCCTGTAAATACAAATTTAATTCCTGGTATAGAGGGACATTTTTCTGTGACATGGTCTTCTGCACAAATAGCACACTTATTATTTTCTTTCAGATTAAGAGGACAATCTTTAGAAGGATGCTTGTCTCTACATTTAGGACAAAAAATACGTAATGACACTTTTTCCTTCATAAGTTTTTGCTGAAATTTTAAAGATTCTAACTGTTTGGTAACAGTATTCATTATATCAATTTTCATGTTTTCCATTTTATTTTCTAGTCCAATAATCATAACATCAGTAGATTCAGTTTTTCTATTTCTATTTCGAGTTCCTCTACCAGATCTATATTGATTTCTTAGAAATTTCCTGCATAATTCACAAATTTGTTCAAAAGTTTGCTGAGAAATATCACCTTGTCCTAACAGATTTAAATTATTTCTAGCATTATCAGTAATTCCTCTTAAGAACAAGGTTCTAATAGTACTGGGATCAAATTTAAGTTTCAACCTTTGTAAAATATATAGAAATATTTCTAGGTAATCTTCAATATTTTCATCATCATCCTATATGATTGTAAAAATCTCATCCTGCATGTCCCGAGTTTTGCAATATTCTTGATATTTAGACAAAAACACTCTCTTCATCTGATCCCAAGAGGTTATAGTGTTTCCTCCTAACCCCATAAACCAATGTAGAGCTGAGTCCTTGAGAGTAATAAGAAATAATATTAACTTCTGAGCGTCAGTTGAATAATCATATCTTCTACATAGAATATCAAACTCGAATAGAAAAGAGTCAGGATCTTCATGAACTTTACCATTGAAATGAGGGAGAGCTGATGGTGGAATATTCTTCATTTGCGCCACAGTATCAGGATCCAAAATTGGAAACACAAAAGTGGATTGTTCTTTACTTACCTGGTTTTCACCAGTCCCTTCCAAATGATCTTCATGGTCCACCATTGTTTCCCCTCTACTTGTACCGCTCTCAACAGGTTGAACCACACCTGAGCTGTTGTCACCAGAATCCAGGTGGATTGTTCCTGCGTGATGGGTTTAAATTGGATTGGGCTTCATGCTTACAGAAGGAGACCCAATATGAGAATTTTCTTCAGAATTATTTTGGCCCTTCGTGGGATTCGAACCCTTACCTTTTCTAGGCATTCATTTCAAAAAAGAAAAATAACAAACAACTTCTAGTAAAAAATGCTGTCAGAAATCAATTAACACCATTAAAATTACTTCAAAGAAGCTTTTCCAAATAATACTACAAAAATAAAGGGAAAATTACCTCTATTGTATAATCAGAAAATTCTTACCAAATCAAATCGCCTCCCTGGCAACGGCGCCAAAATGTTGGGTGCAGGAATTACACTTAAGAAAACTCCTCAACACTTAATTTGTCAAGGGGGATCCGTAAACTTAGAGACGAAGCACAGGAAATGCCAGAGATGGTATGAATCTTCCTAATAGAAAGGAAATATTGCATAATCAAATTAAAAAGAGAAAAAGGCAACTTGAACCATCAAAATAATCTAATACTAGAACAAGAAAGAATGCATTTGCAAGAGGGAATTAAAGATAAAAGGCAATCACTCTAGCTAATTATTGTTTAACTACTAAGTGTGTGTTTTTATTTAATAGAGACACTTGGTAGTCTCTGTAGAAATTATATGCACTAAGCATGCATATATCCAAGATCCACCTGATCTCACACTATTTAACTTTATGCAAGATAATGAATCTATTCCACTTGTTAATCTTTTGCGGAAAAATATAATTGCACACACATGTGAAGCATAAACAAAAATATTCAATCGCACATAACACAGTTTTTAACCGGGAAACCCTGAAGCTGAAAACCCCAACTATATATTATGTAACAAGGAGATCATATGACAATCTCATACAAACATACAAAGCTTATCACAAGCTCTCAGTACAGTACAATCGTCATACACTATACATGCCTAATCTTGCAAATCCATGCACCAATCTATGCCACCTGTTAGCCTGCCTCCACTGCGCAATCTCCACTGAAGAATAGCTCAGAATGAATTCCAATTACTCTTGGATTGACTGCGAAATCCTCATTGGAATCTCCACTGTGTGTTGGATGCAATCAATGCATCACTAATAGTCACAACAGATAGTCTATCTTGCCTTTTCACCTATCTCTCCACTGGTCTCCACTGAAACTGCCATGCACTGTAGTTAACTGATGTACTGTTCAGTTGATTAATGAGTTATTATTTGTGAATTAATTAACTAATTAATTCACTCCACTCTCACTAGTGTATCAATCAGTTAGACTAGATACAACTAGCTCAACTGAGTTAAACTGAATACAAGTCCATAACTAATTCTTCCAACTGTATCATAACTCTGCCACTTGAGTTCTAACTGAGTCCTCCATGCATTAGCTCCAGTAAACCCTCAGGAATAGCATAATTCCTTCTGTCAGCTGATGTGCCACATCTGTGCATTGAATTGAAGTGCTCCAAGAGAATAAGTTGTTGTTTAGAGTCTGATTATTATCAAGAGCTAATAATAATCGACATGCATCTATTTTTAGATTCATGATCTATAAATAGACTTCGCCCAATATTCTAAAAATAGAATTTCATCTATTTTTCCAACTTGATCAACCATCCACAAATAGCATCCTGCAACTTCTGAAATATGATCGACATGTCTAAAAATAGACTTGCGCCAAAAAAAAGCCTGCGGGCCCACTTAGTGAAGGCGACTCTTTTCATTAAGCTCATCATCTTGTTGAATCTCAACACTCCCTCTCAACAAGATAGGTATTATCCTTCACCTCGATCCTGCCTCTATGGTATTCGAATTTTCTCCTGGTGAGCGCCTTCGTTAGAATATCTGCATCCTGATCCTCCGTAGGAATGTACTGAAGAAACATGATCTTCCACTGCACACAATCTCTGATATGATGATACCGGATATCAATATGTTTATATCTATCATGAAACACAGGATTAACCGAGAGTTTAATGCAACTCTAATTATCACAATGAATCACCGTGGGATCTAAATGTAAACCGAACAAACCAACCAGAATCTTCCTCCTCCAGATAGCCTCACATGCAGCTAAACTCGCTGCCATGTATTCTGCTTCCGCTGAACTGAGTGCCACAGATCTTTGTTTCCTGCTGTACCAAGAAACTTCCATAGATTCGATACTAAAAATCCCTCCTGATGTGCTCTTTCTGTCTGTTGGGCTTCCTGCCCAATCTGCATCCGTGAAGCCATGCAACTTCACCTCATCTGTCTGTCTGTACCATAAACCATACTCAGATGTTCCCCTGAGATATCTCAGGACATGCTTGCCTACCTTCCAAAAGAGCTTGGTAGGCTTAACCATCTCTTGTGAAAGATGGTTCACCGCATAGGATATGTCTGGTCTTGTATTGACTAAATACATGAGCGAACCCACCAACTGTCGATAAATAGTGGCATCCACTACCTCTGCCGATGTAGCATCCTCTTTCTTCCAATTTCCTGGAAGAGGAGTGTCGATAGGCTTGCAGCCTTGCATGTGAAACTTCTCCAGTATCTCCCGGGCATACTTTCCTTGAGACACAAACAGTTCACCTTCCCGCTGCCATATTTCCAATCCAAGGAAATAATGAAGTAGGCCTAAATCCTTCATCTCAAACTCCTTTTCAAGATCAGCCTTGCATGAGTGTATCAACTGCTCATCACCTATTAGTATCAAATCATCAACATAAAGTACAATGATCAAAAGCTTACCCTCAACCACAATCTGGTACAGGTTTGCATCCACCTAACTCTTGGTGAAGCCAAGTCCAGTGAAATAGCTGTCGATCCGAGTGTACCAAGCACGGGGTGCTTGTTTCAGCCCATACAGCGCTCTTTTGAGTCTGCACACATGCGACTCGCTGCTGAAGATCTCAAATCCTTCAGGCTGCTCAATGTACATCTCTTCCTCAATGATCCCATTAAGGAATGCAGTCTTCACATCCATCTGATGAATGTGCCAACCCATCTACGTTGAGAGAGCAAGGATGGTCCGTATGGAAGAATACCGTGCGAAAGGTGCAAAGGTTTCTTCATAGTCAATCCTCTCAATCTGTGAGAAGCCCCGGGAAACAAATCTTGCCTTATACTTGTCGACGCTCCCATCAGCGGCTTGCTTTACCTTGTAGATCCATCTTGATCCTACAACTAATTTTCCCACCAGCATTGGAACAATCTCCCAAGCACTATTTCTGACAATGGAGTCATATTCCTCCACCATGGCATCTACCCATGTGGGCTCCTATGCTGCTTCTTCAAAAGAAGATGGCTCTGTCACAATACACTTGCTCATAAGAGCCATGTATCCAGTATATCGGTTAGGTGACTGTCTCTGTCTGCGTTGTGATGTAGGGACTCCTACATTCTGTGTCGCATCCACCTTCAGTCTCTCAGCTTCTGTGGTACGCTTCCTGCCTTGTCTGATGTTTGGTTCTGCATGAGTGGACTCTTCCACTCCATGAATATCCTCTTGTGGCTGATCCACATCTAGAGGCTCATCTTTGGGAACAAGAAGTTCCTCCTCCGCATGTAAGTGTAGCTCCCTCTCAAGCGACAACTGCATGGCTTTCACCTCATTGAATTTTATATCCCGTCGCATAACAGTCATCCGATTGTTTGTAAAATACACACGATATTTATGGGGTGTTTCTGTGTACCCCACAAATATCCCAACTTCTGCAGTCAGCTCCAACTTCTTCCTGGCATCCTTCGTCACATTAATGTAAACAGGTGAGCCAAAAATCTTCAAATGAGAAATATCAGGCTTCTTACTAGTAAAATATTCTTTGGGTGTACTCATGCCAAGTACTCTATGAGGAAAATGGTTTTTCACATAAACCGCAGTATTGCATGATTTTTCCCACAAGTGCATCGGTAGGCCCTGGTCATGCAGCATCACTCATGTAGCACCCACGATCGTTCTTTTCTTTCTCTCCGCGACCCCATTCTGTTGTGGGTTATGAGGCGCTATGAGTTCTCTTCGAATTCCTTCTTTGCTACAGAAGTCTTTGAATTCGCCAGAGATGTATTCACCACCATTATCGCTCCTTAGAGCTTTCACCTGCTTCCCTGACTCCTTCTCCACCAATGCCTTGAACTCACAGAACTTTGAGAACATTTCACTCTTCTTCTGCATGAAGAAGATCCAGCATCTACGAGAAAAGTCATCAACAAATATCACATAATACCTGTGTTTCGCTGTTGAAGCAACCGAGAATGGTTCACACACGTCTGTGTGAATTCTCTCCAGGATCACCTAAGCACGGTTCTCCTTCTCATGAAAATTGGTCTTCACAAAATTACCCATTATACATCCTTTGCACTGATCTGACTGCGCAAAAGTACCCTTGGGAAATCTAGTAGAAATTTGCTGAAATTGTTTCAAAGCGACATGGTGAAGATGGCCCAATCTTCTGTGCCATAATTCACCCTCATCCCGGCTCACCACTTCTTCTGATTTTCCCACCATTGCAGCGCATCCATCTACCTCTAGCTTGTAGAGATTCTTAATTCGAACCCCTATATTCTTGGTTTGACCCATTGTTTTATGTCGAAGGAAAGCTTTTCCCTCACTGAAAACAACATCATAACCCCTGTCTTCTAGCATTGTGACCAAGACCAAGTTCTTCTTCAGACCTGGAACATGCATGACATTCTTCAACAAGAATGGATTACTAGACTCCCTCTAAAAGGTAATTGTCACAATTCCAGCCGCACTGTACCGACCATCGTCGCCCATCTCTATATGCATCTGCAGGTCCTTCTCCTCGGTGTCACTAAATAACTCTTTTTATCTCGTCATATGGAAAGACGCACCACTGTCAAGATACCACACCGATCCCATGCATCTTGAAACCAAGCATGTGATCAAAGAAAAATCCAACTCAAATTGCGAGGCTAAGGCCTCTCCAGCTGCAGATCCAGCAGCCTGCTTATTCTTCTTCTTCTATGGACAGTTAGTGGCGAAATGTCCATGCTCGTGACAGTGAAAACACTTCACTTTGGACAAATCCTGCTTCTTGCCTTTCACATCGGATTTAGAAGGATTTTTCTTCCCCTTCCCTTTCCTTGCTTTGGTAGCCAAAGAGAAATTATCTTCATCTTCATTCTTCGATGAAGATCCATCCCTGGTACCCCGCCTTATCTCCTCCTGCACAAGATCTGACCAAAGTCGCTCCCATCCCAGCAGTTTCTCCCGTCCATTGACAGAGTAGTCATAGCTATGCCAACTCTTCAGAAGCCCAAGGAGATCCAAGCTCACCAAGTCTTCTTCATAAATAGTAACCCCCACACTTCCCAGCTCATCCTTGCAGTGGACAAACTTAGTGAGGTATTTTGGAATACTGTCGTCTTTCTCCATTTTTATTTTTCTGAGCTTGTCTTTAAGCGCCAACTTCCTCTAGTCACTTCTGCTTTGGAACAAGTCTGTCAAATCCTTCCACATTAATAATGGAGTGGCTTTCCTGTGAAGGCTGGACACAATGTGGTCCTTCACACCTTCCAACAGAATCCTCCTCGTCTTTGCAATATTCTTTTGCCATGCATCAAGTAATGTAGCATCGCTAGATCCCGGCTTAGGAACATCGCTATCGATGAACTCCTTCAGCCCATTATCCTCTAGCACTACCTCCATCCTGTCCTTCCAGGCTATGTAATTCGAGCTCCCATCAAGGGCATACTCCAATCTCAACCTGTTGAAAGAAATTTCAATGTATACTTGATTTCTGCACCAAGAATCTTCTGTAGCAAATTTGAATTGTCCACCAGCACAAACTCACTTCACAATTGCAATATTCAATCAACAATGCTCTGATACCATGTAGAAATTATATGCACTAAGCATGCATATGACCAATATCCACCTGATCTCACACTATTTAACTTTATGCAAGATACTGAATCTATTCCACTTGTTAATCTTTTGCAAAAAAATTTAATTGCACACACATGTGAAGCATAAACAAAAATATTCAATCGCACATAACACAGTTTTTAACCGGGAAACCCTGAAGCTGAAAACCCCAACTATATATTATGTAACATGGATATCATATGACAATCTCATACAAACATACAAATCTTATCACAAGCTCTCAGTACAGTACAATCTTCATACACTATACAAGCCTAATCTTGCAAATCCATGCACCGATCTATGCCACCTGCTAGCCTTCCTCCACTGCGCAATCTCTGTTGAAGAATAGCTCAAAATGAATTCCAACTACTCTAGGATTGATTGCGCAATCCTCATTGGCATCTCCACTGTGTGTTGGATGCAATCAATGCATCACTAATAGTCACAACAGATAGTCTATCTTGCCCTTTCACCTATCTCTCCATTGGTATCCATTGAAAATGCCATGCACTGTAGTTAATTGATGTATTGTTCATTTGATTAATGAGTTATTATTTTTGAATTAATTAAATAATTAATTCACTCCACTCTCACTAGTGTATCAATCAGTTAGACTAGATACAACTAGCTCAACTGAGTCTAACTGAGTTAAACTTAATACAAATCCATAACTACTTCTTCTAACTGTGTCATAACTCTGCCACTTGATTTCTAACTGAGTCCTCCATGCATTAGCTCCAGTAAACCCTAATGAATAGCATAATTCCTTCTGTCAGCTTTTGTGCCACATTTGTGCATTGAACTGAAGTGCTCCAAGAGAATAAGTTGTTGTTTAGAGTCTGATTATTATTAAGAGCTAATAATAATCAACATGCATCTATTTTTAGATTAACGATCTATAAATAGACTTTGCCCAATATTCTAAAAATAGAATTTCATCTATTTTTCCAACTTGATCAACCATCCACAAATAGCATCCTGCAACTTCTGAAATATGATTGACATGTCTAAAAATAGACATAGTCTAAAAATAGACTTGTGCCAAAAATAGCCTGTGGGCCCACTTAGTGAAGGCGACTCTTTTCACTAAGCTCATCATCTTGTTGAATCTCAACAGTCTCATCAGATGGGCCATTAAACCTGCTCCTTTAGAGATTTCCTTCTTGCCCTCATCTGTCCTACACTTTCACAGTCTGCTTGCACTAGTGCAAGAATAGAGATTTATGCAAAAGGTATAAATGGTGTCTTTACTAAAGGCTTTTTACTTCATGCAAGGGCTTGAACTTTTCCAGGTTCGAAGCACTCAGATCCCGTGGCAAGAAACTAGTTCTTGCAAGAGATCAGAGCTTCCTGCACTTAGCATTTAATTCTTAAAATGAGTGCTTAATTATTGCAAGTGCTATTATACTGTTAAATAAAATTGCACACATAAAAAGTGAATGTTTATGATCTTAACAGAGTGCAAGAATAAAGAAACAATCAATATACATTTATCCTGTCATAAGCATTTAATGAAATAAAGAAGATTGTGGGAAGTATACTAAGAAGGCTTGCTGCATCACACCAATGTGCATTGGTGCAGGTTCATTTCTCCTACTTGGACCAGGCGAGGAAAACCAATCAAACAAAATTGCATAAAATGAGATATCACACCAACATGCACTGGTGCAGAGTTATTTCTCCTGCTTGGACCAGGCGGAGGAAAACCAATTTGAAATCAAGTGCAGGAAAGGAAATTGCAGGAAAAGGAAATTTATCTACTTCACACAACAGATCTGCTTTCACTCAGACAGGAATGCATGTGCTTAAAATTAAATCACACTTGAAAACGTAAACAAAAATTGCAGGAAAACAGGAAATGGGGTAAATGTGCTGGGTTGGCTGGGCCCTAGCCAACCAGCGCGTTTCCCTTTTAAATAAAAACGTTGCTCAGTACTTTAATCAATTCATCAGCTCAAATACAGAAACACAATTTGTGAAACATGAGGTGGAGCTCCCTTTTATTAATTCACTGAGGCAAGTACATACATTAATACATCGTCCAGCCTAGATTCAAGCAATAACAAAATACAACAACATGTTACCGCCTCTCTAGTTGTTTCTCTGTTCTCCTCTGCTATCAAAAAATTCTCCCCAGTCCTATTTACATTCTACATTATATAGATCTTTGGCCAAAGGCCAAAATTAATCATTCAACTAATTACATAACCAAACGCAGAATTTAGCTTTTCGGCCTTCAAAATTAGATAGTTAGCAAAACTGGCCATAGCCAATCTCCAGCTTTCGTCCTTCACAGATTCGTTCGTGGCTGCCTTTTGGTCGATCTTGTTGTCGTGGCTGAAGCTGCTCAAAATGAGGCAGTGATCAAAGAGGTTCAGATTTGCTGCAAGGATTTGTTGTGCTGGCAACAGTGCAAGATCTGATCCTGCACTAGGATCAGCAGTCACGGTAAGTACTCTAACTACCAAATAAACATTGGAGATATCGATAAGTTACAAAGAGCGATTAAAAGTAATAAATCATGTAATAAATAATTAATTAATGCTAAGTTGAATTAAAAATATGAAAAATAAAGTTTATACGAAATATGTCACCGTGCTTGGACTGGTGCATGATGAAGGTGCATAAAAGAGGTAAAAAAACGGTAAATGTTTATGATTTAGGAAGGGGAAAATGGAAAAAAAAAAGAGCAAATTAGGAGGCTAACAACAGGTACTTGCTCAATTTATTTAGTGACTTTTATGATACTTTCCTATTTTTATCTTAGGAAGACACATTGATTAATTAATTAATGTTGGCTATTTGGCTAAGGTTTTCTAAAGAACGGTGAATTATTCACTTTATTGAATTAGATATAATATCTATCGTTGACCTCAAGTGAAGATTAGGATTTAATCCTAAGCGTCAATCACTTAGGATATTAGGGTTAGGGAACTAGTTCAATAAGAAATTATAGGAGAAACCTTAAGGAGAGGAGGAAGACACATTAAATCATTGAGAGAGCAATTTTATCAAGTGGAGAGTGGGAGAATAAGGGCTAAAAATAAGGAAATGTTTCAACATGAAATTATGGAGGAATATCATGGCATTCGATACCTTGAAGGGTCGAATTTGTGGGGGGGTTAAAACTCATCTTAGAGGCTTGTGTATGGATTTATATGGGTCAACCTAGTGATTGAAAGAATTTATCTCGTGTGTGGGCCATATAGGGCTAGGGGAGAGGATGTTGGAATGGAAATTAAAGAAGTTGATTTTTCTAAGGGTCAAGTTTTCCAGTGGATCAAAATTTCCCACGGGGTGATATTTCTAGGTTCCTTTTGCAGTATAATTTTTTTTTGTCTATGGGATATTTTCCCTATAAGGGAGCCCTTATTTATTTTAAGTAATATAAGAGAAGAATAAATTGGAGGGTTTTAAATATATGATTTTTACACAGTAATTTGTCACCGTCCCTGTAATCCCTGTCCCGCACATTGGAGGGCTCATTCCGTGACCTGTGAGCAGAGACATGGCTTGAAATCACTTTCATGACATCCCTCTGAACAAGAGCTTTCATTTCCCTGAAGACATCTCTTTGCAAAAAACCCTAAAAACACCCCTTTTTGCATTGGCGCGGGTAGACAGTTCAGTACCCGTGCCAATGGGGAAAATCCTTCAAAGAGGTCGCGCCAATTGGCGCTCTGTCCCAGAGTCGTACTCGCGCTAGCCAATTTAAGGAGTGTTTTTTAAAAATAAATGGCGGAAGTTTCGTCCTAACAAATTCTTGGACTACTATCTATCTTGAGTTGGGAGGTTTGGCTACGGATTTCCATAGAGAGGAAGTGGTTTGCCACCTCTCATGGAAGCTTCCTTGATGATAGGGCCAATCCCATTATTATAGGGATCCCAACTCCCCTTCCTCCATCTATAAAAGCTTGCTCATCTCATTTGCAAGCTAGTCTCCAAGTTCCCTAGAGCCTAATGCTGCAAGAGCTTTGATCCATTCCCTTAAGGCCAAATTCAAGCAAGGAGACTATTGTCAAGATTCGAAGAGAGAGGTTTGTCCCATCCTTGACAGGCTTTTCGAGACGTGTTCTGCTGGCGACCCTCCGAAGGAGAATTCAGCGTCAGAACTTGGTTGTAATTTTCCTTTGATTGATTAATAATAAACGACTATTGGTTATGGTTCCACTCTTGTTGTTGTTTATAATGATGAGTTATGTCCTTTCTAACTGACATATAGTTGCATCTATTGGATTTTACGCTTGCGTTTATTCTGTTTCTCACGTGTACAGGTGTCCTATCACGGAGATCGTGGGGATCGTGATATGCCAAAGCTAAGGAACGGGAGTGCTATCTCTTCTACAAGCAACAGCGTTGGATTCCAGGTAAGCCTTCATCGCTAGTTGGTTTATTTGCAATTAGGAACCTACACTGTAGCGTGAACGATTGTTGCTAGACCCGGTCTGGGCTAGTAGGGATCGCCTCTGTCCGCAGAGGGGATTTACCTCCACAACAAATTGGCGACTCCACTGGGGATCGTTAGCTTGTTGTTGTTCTGCTTTGTAAACTATAGACGGAGCCTAAAGTTAGCCAGATAACCTTTGAAACGCTTTTTCTCTGTAATTGCGAAGTAGATCAAAGTTGCTTCAGTCAATCTCCGGTTTAGTTTGTAAACTGAACATTTGGAGCACTGTCTTGTCTTTTCGGTTGATTCTCGATTCTCCTTACTTGATCAGCTCTTTTGGGCTGGTTCTTTCTGTGAATTTGGGTTTTTGAAAACTCCAAACATCACTAGTCTGATCTTGGATTGCTTATTTTTTATTTTGGCATAGAAAACTTGACTGGCGCGTTTTTTAGCGTGACAGTCGCGCCAATTGGCGCTAGTTGTCAATGTATTACCCGCGCCAATTCTGATATGGTGCTAGTTTCAACTTGACAGTCGCGCCAATGCTGGGGACTGCTAGGGTTTGCTTGATTTTGAGATTTCTGAGCCTGATCTCTGATTTTGGTTTCATTTTTTTGACTATTTGAGTGTTCTGGAGCCTTGTTTGACTGACGGTGATCTCCATCCTTTGGTTGTTTTCCCATTTCCATCGATTTTACATTCTAGCCCTAGGGCATCTAGGTGCTTTGGTGTGTCGAGCCTCCCTTGGGAGTTTTTGGTTTTTATCAGTTCAGTCAACTTCGTGATTTCTTCCCTGCATTCGTTTGACATTTTTTTATCGTTTTATTGCGCTATTTGAGTGATTGAATCCTCCTTCATTCGAATTCTGCTTTGTCTCGTTTTGGGCCTAGATTATACGGCTCATTTGTGTCTTTGGGATTTTCTTGGTTTTGAGGGACTATTGGTCGATTTGAGGTCTGATTGTGCTTGCTATTGAGTGAAACTTGCTTGTTTTTGCTCTCTTATCATCATTTCTCAAATTTCTCTTTCCATTAGTTTTCATTTTGTTTAATGCATTTTGCTCGTAAACATTGAAAATATAAAAAAAAATATCTTTTGCTTTTCATTAGTTAATGTGAATTAGATCTTTTCGGTGTTATTAATGATTAGTAAACTTGAACGAAAAGCTTTTTGGTTTTCATTAGCTGCATTAGAGACATCATTGGTTTTTTTTCTGATCATTTCGTTATTATGTGAAAAGCTCTCAACTCTCTCATAAATAGCTTTCAGACCCCACCAGGTTTCTATCCTTTATCCATAGGAAGCCGAGTATGCTGCCCTATACCCGTGATACACCGGACACAGCATTCGGGGAGATTGCTTGCACGTACGGAAAGTCCTTGGTTGATTTCTCTTTCATTTTGAAACCAAGGTGTATATTGCAGTTCACGATTATTTGGTACACCCTTTGCCTAGTATTCCTGAGTAGTCATTTGATCTTTTCTGACTCTTTAAATTTGAAAGGATCATCAAGTGCTTGTCCTTTCACGCTTTCTTCAAAACTGAAAGAGATAGAGTCACCTTTTCAACTATTTCTCGACTCTTAAAACATGAAACGGTGGAGTTTCTAAGTTTCAATGTGGTAAAACAAAACACCCGCGATCACACGCCCTATTAGATTTTGCTTGTTGGCCGTTTGATTTTGTGTCTTGACTCTTTTTCAGCCCGTGTGTGTGTTTGATCTTCTCCTCTTGTCGTTACTACCACAGTGGCGGAACCTTATGTTTCGTCTACTGGTAGTCCATATACGGACGATTCATCAGAGGCTTCTGAACCCTCTGTTGAACCTCAGCAGCCCATTTTTTCCGAGTTTCCTGACAGGGGACCGGTTCTTGCTGAGCAACCCTTTGGGGGACCAGTTGAGTTTAATTGGCCCTTTTCCGACCCTTGGTCTGAGTTAAGAGTAGGGGCAGATTTCCTTTCTCTTACATCAGGTTCGCCTTTTATAGCTGCTGTTTTTCCTCCTAGTCCTCGCCATTTATTACGAGATCTAGCAGTAGGCTCAAACATGAGTGAATCCAGCAAGGAAATCCCCACGTCCGGTGAAGATTACCAGTTATTTCCTCGGAGATTATTTCCAGGAGACAACCCTGAACCAGCTGTTATGTCATCACCCGGTCCCTCATTACCAACAAGGTATAGATCCCTGGGTCAGATTATTGCCGCCACAGCCTCTATGGGGGTATTAGCTCCTTCTACGAGGCTGGTGGTTCCTTCATTAGGGATGTCCCCTCAGACACTCATCACGTCGTCCCCTCAAGTCACCTCTGTACCCGTTCGGCCCACTGTCTGTGTGACCGCGTCTGCACCCGCTATCACGGCACACTCCACGAGGGTTGTGCCGCCTCCTGAAGACGTCTATATAGTGATTGTTGTGCCGGAGAACATTTCTCCGGAGGAGTATCGGTTGTCCTTACAACAGCCGAACCCCGAGGTCGGACAATCCTCTCAGGACCCCAACCGCTTGTATTTTTCGCATTATGCACAGGATGGTACACCCGTGTACGCTTTTCTATGTACATGTGTACGCTTTCCAAATCCATTGCATGAGCAGGGGAATATGTTACGTTTACCTTGCTCGAGAGGCTCACCTTCATGCTGAGGTTTGCAGTATGCTTGAAGTGGGCAGCCTTATAACAGAAAGGCCAACCTTCGGGCCAGCCTGGCTATCCTTATGACCCGCAGGGCCAGCCCATCCAAGGCTATCCTGCAGGCCAGCAAGGGCCATTATACGGTCCACAAAGGACAGTATTACAACCCTTCCGGTCAACCCGTGCAGCCTCAGCTGGGGTACCAACCGGGGCCGGTCTACGGTCCTGGGGGGCAATTCCAACCTTCTCAACCCATGCAACCTCAGTATCCTGTTAATCCAAACGTTGCACACCAGACAGGACCATCTTATGGTCGTGCTGCAGGTCAAACCGGTTACCAGCCACCACTTGGCTCTATTCCTCCACCGAGACAACCGGTTTATCCGGCACAACCTGGTGTACCTCCACCAAGCCAACCGGTCTATCCGGCGCAACCTGGTGTTCCACCTCCAGGCCAACCGGTTCATCCGGTGCAACCTGGTGCCTCTCAATAGCCAGGTCAACCTGCGCAACCGGCACAACCTGTTCACCCGTGTCAACCTGTTAACCCAGGGCAGCCCGCTCAGCTAGGTCAACCTGCTCAACCAGGCCAGCCTGCTCAACCAGGCCAGCCTGCACATCCTATTAACCCTGCACAACGGTCGACTTATTCGATGCCACAGCCAAATCAACCGCTGCACCCTAATTATCAGACTCTGCAGGGTTCCACCTATCAGCAACCCACTCAACCTCAAGGCGGCTACTATTCTCATGGTCAATACCGACCGAATTATAGCCAGCCCCAAGGGTCTAACTATCATCCTCCACAACCCGGCTACACCTATACTCAGCAGCCAAATCCAAATTCTTCTTACACAGGGCCGACTCATAATCAGGGTCCAAACTCTAGTTATCAACCCCCGTATGTTGGTTACCAGCAACCGAATCAGGCTGGTTATACCACCTATACCCCCTACGGTCAGAATCCTGCTGGACAGAACCCATGGGGGGGGAAAGAATATTCCCAAACAACGTGGAGTACAGGTACTGGTCCTTATCCAGGGCCAGGTATGCCGTCCAATCCGCCATTGCCATTTCTGGCTACCTTGGAGTTACCGGATGTTTCGAAATTAAGCAATGATCCGATTTTGCACAATCCTTATTGGCCTCCGGTTCCTACCAAAGTGCCCGGTGATTGCCCCAAGTTTGAGGGTAAAGCTGGGGAGGACCCCCAAGCTCATGTGATGACTTACCATCTTTGGTGTTCGTCCAACTCTTGGGTTGATGATTCCATTCGTCTGCGCCTCTTCCAGCGCACTTTGACTAGTGCTACCGCTAAGTGGTATATTGAATTATCCCGTGGCATATTTCAAGATTTCAATACGTTAGCCATGGCTTTTCTGACTCATTTTTAGTTACCGGTTCGCTATGAAGCCAGGACGCACCTCCTGACTTCTTTGAAGCAGGACAAAGCCACCCACATTTCTGATCACATTCATGAGTGGTGACGTCGTCGTAGACTGATCAAGTTTCATATACCTGATCAGATACTAAATCATTGGTTCACCACCTCCTTCGTTAACAAAATCGCCCAAGATATTGCTATGGGAGCGTGTGTGACTGAAGAACAAGCCATAGCGCGTGCTCAATATCTGGATCTGGTATATTCACAATCCGGCACGCTGTATGATATTTTGCCTGATGCTCCACGGTCTGGAACCTCTAAAGCTCCACCTACCCCAGCGGTGGATGGTGTTATTGGTTCCGTGTCTCAGAATTCGAAGAAATATTCGAGTGGGAAGCAGAAGTCCAACTCATCCAACAATTATGCTACTCCCGCCCGTCCCGATTATGGCAAAACTGCGGAGGTCAACGCCGTTCAGGCCAATCCTACGGAAAAGACCTCCAAAGGAAAGAAGAAGGGCAAAGTTAAATCCAAATCCGACGCCCCAAAGCCAGAGTCCAAACCTCGTACCGACGATGGTTCCCAACGCAAACCGAAGTACCCCTACCTCATTTGTGAAGGAGATCATTATACTAAGGATTGTCCTCGACGATCTGAAGTTAGTCAACTTCTAAAAGGCTCCAAAGGGACTCTGGTAGTTCTTAAAGAACCGTTCCCGTCTCAGCAAACCCAGATGGTTGAACAGCCCTCACCATCTGCACCATTTGGGTCCCGAGTATTTATGATGAATGGCGCTGCACCTATCTCTATCGCTACGCATTCGAAGGATTACAATGAATCACGTCAGACACCGGGGAAGGCAGTTGCAGATGGTCCACCTCCCCCACCTGTCTCCGGTTCGTTGGAAATCGAGAAGCCTACTGTTGAACCCGTTGTGAGGCCGCCTTCTAAAGGTGTTCTACGAAAGTCTTCCTACAATCCGAATGCTCGTGCTGCTCAGCACTACAGTATTGTTGAGGATCTGGCATAGGCGCCTTCTGCCATGTCTGCATTGGAAGTTCTTCAAAGTTTTCCTTCATAACAGAAAGCTTTATTATCTGCAATCGGTGGAATCGATCCCGCCGATTCTAGTCTTCTCACCTTTGACTTAGAAAATTTCACCCCCCGACTTCCACATCAGATCGCTCTTGTTATTCAAGTCGGGATCAACGGTCTTAACATCCATAGGGCCGTTGTGGATGAAGGTTCCTTTACCTGTGTCATGTTGTCCGCCTGCTGGAAGGCCATTGGCTCTCCGGCCCTCTCATCGTCTCCCAATTCCCTAGAGGCATTTGATGGTCGGGAATCCAAACCCCTGGGTGTTCTCGAGAGTCTAGCGATTACTTTACAGGGGAAGACAGTCAACGTAGAAGTAGAAGTGGTTGATGCCAAGCTTAACTACAATATACTTCTCGGCCGCAGCTGGACTCATGCCATGCTATGCGTGCCATCCACCCTCTTTTGACTTCTTAAGTTCCCTCACGAGGGAAAAATCGTTACGGTGGATCAGTTGTCTTTCTTCACCTCCACCTCCGAGAACAACGTTCCGTACGTGGATCAGATTCCAAATCCCCCTGACAGTGTGGGACCCGGTCTCTTTAAAGACCCCGTCCTCATGGGTATTTTTCCCACACCGCCACCGCACACCGCTCAAGTTAATATGATCTCTAGGTCTGACGATCCATGGCTCATCCCTTCGCCTGAGCAGGTGATTGATTTTGGAGAATCGATGCCCTTAACTCCAGTAGAGATTAGCTACTGTGAAATTTTTGCCACATCTGATCCTCCACCGCCTCAGCATGCTCCTTCGAGCATGGCTTTAGACATCTATTCTCAGTCCCCCTGGCTTGGCGAGGCCGACTCGCCAGATCCTCTTAAAGAGATTTTTCCTTTCGATGAGGCCATTATTGAAACCATGTCTCTTGAGGAGATGCCTTGGAGCGATGGACATCATCGTTCCTCCTTCATGCCTAGCTTGGGGGCAATGTCAGATTGTCTAGAGCGTTTTGCATCTCAGGTTCCCACTCCACCTCTCCAGACGCCCATATTAACACATGAGGTGCTTTCAGAGGGAAACCTAAGCAACATCAATCAAACTATTCCGATCGACATCTCCGTTAAACCAGGGATAGTTGAAAACATACACGTGGGAGTGACTTGTTCTCCTGATGAGATACGAGTCTATACTGATCTTTTTCGAGAATTCAGAGACGTGTTCGCTTGGTCCTATGAGGAAATGCCCGGGATTGATCCCAGCATAGTAGTGCACGAGATTCCTACATATCCTGGTGCGAAACCTGTGCGCCAACGCCTACGCCCGGTGCATCCTCGCAAAGTCACTGCCATTAAAGAAGAAGTTGAAAAACTTCTGAACGCGGGCTTTATTTACCTGATTACCCTCACATAACGGGTCTCCAACATTGTCCCTGTAAATAAGAAACAGGGTATTATCAGAGTTTGTGTTGATTACCGAGATATTAATCAGGCCTATCCTAAGGACAACTATCCTACTCCCTTCATAGATCAAATCATTGACGAATGTGCTGGGAGTGAGATCTATTCCATGATGGACGGCTTTTCCGGGTACAATCAGATAAACATTCTACCTGCTGATCAACACAAGACTGCATTCATCTGTCCGTGGGGTACTTTTTCTTATAAAAATCTCCCATTCGGCTTGAAGAACGCTGGAGCTACTTTTCAGCACGCTATGTCTTATGCGTTCCATGACATACGTCATATCGTTCAGCCTTATCTGGATGATTTTCCAGCTCACTCAGTTCGGCGAGAGGACCACCCAGAACACCTCCGCCAAGTTTTCCTTCGCTGTCGACACTATAACATCCGGCTCAATCCTCATAAATGCGTCTTTTGCGTGGATTTTGGCCGTCTATTGGGGTTCATATTCTCCAAGGACGAGATTTGCCTCGATCCCTTAAAGGTCGAGGCCATTGTCAACCTCCCATCACCCTCTTCATTATATCAATTGCAGAGTCTGCAGGGAAAAACTAATTTCCTACGGCGCTTTATACCGAACTACGCGGAAGTGGCCAAAGGATTCATGCGTCTTCTAAAGCAGAACGTTCCCTTCCATTGGGACGAAATTGCTCAAGAATCATTTGAGAAGCTTAAGACATTACTTGTTAATGCTCCGTTGCTTCGGCCCCCCAACTATCACCGTGATTTCACTTTATACTTGGCTGCCGCGTTTAGCACCATAGCTATGGTTCTGGTGCAGGATGACGATGATGGAAACGAACACATTGTTTACTATCTATCACGAAATATTCTCGACACTGAAACGCGTTACGGTCACGTCGAGAAGCTAGCTTTAGCAGTTGTACAAGCTGTGCAACGTTTCCGCCACTACATCCTGCTGCGTACCGTAACCGTGGTTTCGGATTGCAACCCCATGACATATATTCTCTCTCGAAAATTACTGGGGGGAAAATACTCCAAATGGATCGTTATCCTGCAGGATTTCGACCTAGAGTTTACTACTGCTAAGTCGACCAAATCACTGGTTTTCGCGGATCTCATTTGCTCCCTCCCTACAGACTCCACTCCCTCTCATTCTGAAGAATATATTCCAGACGAATCCCTCTTCCTTATGAACACCCGTGACCCATGGTATGGCGATATTATTGTGTATCTTCAGACGTCAACTTTCCGGTCTGAGTTGAACAAGGATGCCCGACGTCGGATTAGGCATCACTCCCAACCCTACCGCATTGTAGGGGATACACTATACTGGGTTGGAGTAGATTCGGTGCTCCGTTGGTGTTTGACACTGGAAGAGGCTGAAAAAGTTTTGAATGACTCTCACAGTGGCGCCTGTGGCGGTCACATGTCTGGATATGCCACCGCCCAGAATATTTTGCGTGTGGGTTACTTCTGGCCGTCAATCTTCAAAGACTGTATTGTTGCAGTCCGCAAATGTCACGCGTGCCAGGTTTTTCAGCGCAAGATGCGCGCGCCACCTCTCCCTATGCATCCTGTTATTACCGTCGGCCCTTTTGCAAAATGGGGCGTAGATTTCATGACGTTTAACCCTCATTCGGCCGGGGGGCATGCATATATAATCGTCGCCGTAGACTACTTTACGAAGTGAGCCGAAGCGATGCCTACACTAGCTGCCGACGGTAAGACAGCAGCTCAATTTATCTTCAACCACATTATTGCACATTTCGGGGTCCCTCAGGCCATTATAACCGATCATGGTACTCACTTTCGAGATTATATGATGTCTGAGCTGACATCAAGATTGGGCTTACGACACGATAGCTCAACGCCATATTACCCCCAGGAAAATGGCCAGGTTGAGGCAGTGAACAAGGTTTTAGTCACAATTATTCAACGAACAGTTGGAATTCATAAGTCCAATTGGCACCTCCAATTGTTCTCAGCTCTATGGGCCTACCGGACGTCAGCAAAGAGTGCAACCGGATTCACACCATTCCAATTGGTGTATGGTCTGGAAGCAACTCTTCCGGTTGAGTGCGAAATTCCTTCAATGAAATTAGCTGTGGAACTTTTACCGGACACTTCTCCTGAAGAAGAGCGTCTCTTATACTTGGAACGGTTGGATGAAAACCGCCGCTTGGCTGCCTTAGTCATTGAGGCACAAAAGAAGCGGGTCAAAGCTCACTTTGATTAATCCGTATCTCCACGTTCCTTTGTCGAAGGAGACCTCGTCCTCCTATACGACCAATCGCACGATAAACTTGGAGCAGGAAAGTTCCAACCCATGTGGCATGGGCCCTACATAGTAAAAAGAGTATTGAAAAATGGGGCTTATGAGCTCATTGATTATGAAGGAGTTCCATTGGTGCAGCCTAGAAATGGGTTGTACCTGAAAAAATACTACGCTTGAAGTGATTTTTGGTGTGGTGTGTGTACATAGGTGTGTATTTTCATTTGTGTGCATGTGTGGTGTGGTGTGCGATGTAAACATATTTCTGCTGATTGGGTCTTCCTGATTGGGCAGATGTCCATCCATCCATTTGTTGGTTTCGCGGATGGTGCCTCCCGCAGTACCAGGAATCTGTCTTCGGCAGCCTGGGTAATCTATGATCCTACTGGTGAGTTGGTTAACCTGCAAGGTGTGTGTCTGGGTCCTGCTACAAATAATATCGCGGAATATAGTGCTGTATTGGAATTATTAACCGAGGCTGTAGACCTCAGCATTCGTCAATTATTTGTGTATCTAGACTCACAACTTGTAGTTTTACAACTCAATGGTCACTATTCAGTAAGAAATCCATCCATTTTACGTCTATATCTGCGTATTCGTTTACTAGAGAGAAATTTTGATTATATCACATATCAACACATACCCAGGCATATGAATACATTAACAGATGCAGTAGCTAATATGGTTTTAGATAGACATTTGCGTAATTTATAAACAAAACATCATCACATGTGAAGAGATCCATCCAGAAATAGGTATGTATATATATATATCGAAATGTTTACATAGTGTGCATTACATAAATCAAAAATATACATGTTCGTCTTAATACAGCCGGAGACGACATGTCTCTCAAAAATTATGCATGAGAAAAGCCCTAATGTCTAATCTGCATGGTGCTCGTGATAACAAGTCACGGCACGCACTAAGCGTCTCAATAGTCGGTGGAGGTGACTGGGCACCCCTACAGTGTGTTGCTGGTATGCTAGTGGAACATCTGCTAGCCGTGCATAGTCCGGGATCCCCCGGGCAATGCCCTCCAGGTTCTGAATCAGTTCACCTCCCTCGCCACCCTCCGCCTGAGGGTCATGTTTGACATGGGTTCTCCGCACGATGGGCGACATGCCTGCGGGCCTTTCTGAGCTGACATCTGCATATGCATAACAACTGTCATTAGAACGAACATGTATTACCCAAAAAATCATAAATACAAAAAATCAAAAAGAGAGTATCATACCCAACACCTCATCCCACTCATCTCCCTCTGGGAGTGGAATATCAGGATCTCTGGTGAAATCGGTCCCAACATAGGGCCAATCCTCGACCACAATCAACTGTCGTCATAACCACACAAAAAACTCGGGTCTCCAGGACATTTGTTGACCCCCTCCTGACCTGGGCATGAGTGCTGCCCAGCAAGCCATCCTCGGCTCTCGTGGTATCGGCTCAGCGACTATGGCCCCTTGGCCCTGGAAGATAGGTAGTCGTTCCAAGATGAACGACACCAGAATGGAACCATAGCCAAACTATTTTAGTTTGGCTTGTTTGCATTTCGTCAGCTGCCTCTTGATGTTGACTGTTACTGCAGTGGCCCAATCAAACAATGTGGGGCTCATACACTCAGAGGCTAGAAGGATTTGGGCTTTGGTGGCTTCATGCGGGGCCTGCGATCCTACAACCCGCGTAATGGTGTGTAGTACTACTCTGATTGCTAGATCCTCGACAGTGTGAATGTCTACCTTTCCGCTTCCTGATCCGGTTCGTGCCCTTGGGCACACCCTCGCCATTACCTGCTCCATCTTTTCACCAGATGGTCTGCTCCCTATCAATATGGGCACTGGACCTCTGCGCGACATTCCGGTTATGAAATATATGTCATAAACCTCAAGTTCTAATACTTGGTCCCGCAGCTTGAACACTTGTTCGTTTTCGTCCCATATGCTGATCAAGTATTGCAGGAGCTCCGGTTGAGCTCGTAAGCAAGGTGTCAGGAAGAAATTTTTAAGCCCAAAGTTCTTGAGGGCATTCATACAGGTCTCATTCTCCATGGCCTGTTCATCCTCTTCCCCGTTCTCCCTCTATTTCCATTCGATCACCATTGTACTCGGTTGCCTGCATCAACATGGTCAAAAACCCTTGATTAGATCTCTGTTATGCTTGAAATTTCATGTAAATCACTAGCTGTTTGGAAATTTGAAATGGAAAACCGTGCTGCACCATTGGTGCGGCTGTTTCCTTAACATTCGCGCCAGTTGGCGCGGGCCCTTTGTATGGAAAAGGCCATTGGCGCGGGTCCTTGCCCGATACCCGCGCCAAAGGGCGGAGCCCTAAAATTTTAAAAAATTCTCCACATAAGTCTAATGAGCAATGGAAAACTATAAAAAATGGATTAAAAAGGAGTACAGGGAAGCGCCTCTTACCTGGAACGAATGGGAATCTGAATGGTAGCCCGGATCAGTCGCAATCGCCGTCAGAAGTTCGCACACAAACATACCATTATTGCTCTCCAATGAGGTAAATAGTAAAAGTAATTTTGTTTTTACCATTTGAGACTTATTTATAACTTTTTGAAATATCATTAGGTTTTAAAAGTAATTTTTTACTAATATTTTAATGTATTTTGTCGAAAATAGATTTTACACTTGCCATTGTGTGCAGCAACAGGTTTTTTACGCGACTTAAACGGTGAAACGAGTTGTATTTTATACTTTTTCAGACTCGGTAAAAACACGAAAAAGTCATTTTGGAGTCATCTTTCAGCTCTTCTCTGACTCTCTAAACATGAAAAGATTGTCGAGGCCCTTGTCGTTTCGATCTCGTTAAAGTGGCTGTGAAACGACATCTACCCAGTATACGTTTACCCCTTTTTCGGGCTGGGATAGATTATTTACGAAAAAGGAATACCCTAGCCTATCACGACTAGGAGGTTTTCTCAGACATAGTTTTCTACCTTTTCGGATCTAAGGAAATATTTACGAAAAGGGACCATTGGAGTTTACTTTTCAGCTGTTTTTTCAAACTCTCTAAACATGAAAAGACGTCGAGTTCTTCCTTTGTCAGACTCGTTAAACCCTGATGACATCGGATTCAGTCATAATGATGTTATTCGAGTCGCTCCTTCCTAGGGCACGTTAAATGTACTAGGATGGATCCGTCCGAAGGATGGACTTATATTACAAGCATATGATATCCTCTTCAATATTGTTATCAAAAATAATTGGGGTGCTCGCCAGAAATGGCGGGGGAAAAATGGAACCAGCATCATTGTCGTGTCGACAGTATGTCGCTCTTGAACATGGCACTTGTCTGCATTCGTGTCAGGTTGGGGACATCTCATCTCGTCTTTCACTTGCCTTCATGGGTTTGGGTAATCCCTTTTCACCTCTCATCTGCTCTTTGTCTCGTCGCTATGACCTCTAATATTTTGATGTCAAATACTGCCAAACTCACTGTCGTGTCGTTTATATGTTCAAGAGAAGTTGACCTCTACAAGTACCAACCTTCCTCTGATTCTCATCTGATCGTGATTCACAAAAACATTATGTTCCTCTGTCTCGCGTCGATGATGTGGGAAACACTATGGCCCACCTTTGATCAAGTTCACTTCCTGTCGACTTCAGCTCATTATCCAGGAAGCTGATCTAGAGACTCCCTTCTGGTGCCTTGGAGCCTACATGCCTCAATGGCAGGTTCTTCGCATTCGACGTGAGGTTTCCATCATAGGCCTCCGATCGAGTGATTCTACGGGTGTTCAATGCCATCTCATTGATTCACATGTCGTAGATTGTACCTGTAGTACCTTAAGGGCCATTGTCATTATTGGTGGTACCTCTCGCATCTGTTAACAGCTTTCATCATTGGCTGGTAAATGTTCTTGCATGTTCGACTTCAACTCACTTATTCGCATGCTTGAACTTGTACTTTTTTCGGGTCGAGATGGAGCGCAAGACCCTGGATTGTGTCTGTTGTAATCCAGGCTGCATTTTGTGGATTATTATGATTATTTACATGACTCACTTACTGGATGGCTGCGACCATACCTGAGTCTATTTATCGATCCTCACTGGATGGCTGCATCCATGCCTTGGATCTGGATTATTGTATACTCTGTCATGGATGGCTGCGCCCATACCACATATATATCATGTATTTGAGACATCAGTTGTACTTCTTCACGCAGGTTTTCCAACGGTGGAGTTAGGTTTTCCAACGGCGGAGTTTTCAGTCGGACACGTTCTCGTAAAGCATTTCACCCCTCTCTCTCTCGTTCGGGCCTCATACTTTAGGGGGCATCTGTTACACAGTAATTTTTCACCATCCCTGCAATCCTCGTCCCGCACATTGGAGGGCTCATTCTGTGACCTGTGAGCAGAGACATGGCTTGAAATCACTTTCATGACATCCCTCTGAACAAGAGCTTTCATTTCCCTGAAGACATCTCTTTGCAAAAAACCCTAAAAACACCCCTTTTTGCATTGGCGTGGGCAAACAGTTCAGTACCCGCGCCAATGGGGAAAATCCTTCAAAGAGGTCGCGTCAATTGGCGCTCTGTCCTAGAGTCGTACTCGTGCCAACCAATTTAAGGAATGTTTTTTAAAAATAAATGGCGGAAGTTTCGTCCTAACAAATTCCTAGACTGCTATCTATCTTGAGTTGGGAGGTTTGGCTACGGATTTCCATAGAGAGGAAGTGGTTTGCCACCTCTCATGGAAGCTTCCTTGATGATAGGGCCAATCCCATTATTATAGGGATCCCAACTCCCCTTCCTCCATCTATAAAAGCTTGCTCATCTCATTTGCAAGCTAGTCTCCAAGTTCCCTAGAGCCTAATGCTGCAAGAGCTTTGATCCATTCCCTTAAGGCCAAATTCAAGCAAGGAGACTATTGTCAAGATTCGAAGAGAGAGGTTTGTCCCATCCTTGACAGGCTTTTCGAGACGTGTTCTGCTGGCGACCCTCCGAAGGAGAATTCAGCGTCAGAACTTGGTTGTAATTTTCCTTTGATTGATTAATAATAAACAACTATTGGTTATGGTTCCACTCTTGTTGTTGTTTATAATGATGAGTTATGTCATTTCTGACTGACATATAGTTGCATCTACTGGATTTTACGCTTGCGTTTGTTCTGTTTCTCGCGTGTGCAGGTGTCCTATCACGGATATCGTGGGGATTGTGATCTGCCAAAGCTAAGGAACGGGAGCGCTACCTCTTCTACAAGCAACAGCGTTGGATTCCAGGTAAGCCTTCATCGCTAGTTGTTTTATTTGCAATTAGGAACCTGCACTGTAGCGTGAACAATTGTTGCTAGACCCGGTATGGGCTAGTAGGGATCGCCTCTGTCCGCAGAGGGGATTTACCTCCACAACAATGATGTGTGATTGATTTTATACCTCAGATTTTGTTGCATTTTTATGGTTAAAATATTGGTTTATTTTTATTCGACTCTTCAAAAAATTAATATACTAGGTTAAATAATATATGTGTATAAAATATTGTTGGGAATATAAAATCAAATATTATATGAGGTAATTTAACACAAAACACCCATCAAACATAAAGGAAAATGTTATGGCATAAGTATATGTCTTTTCTCCTTCGCAAGCTATTGGAATGAAAGGTTAGCATGATAAAAATATCCAGTGATTTTGATCTTATGGGATTCGTAGATAGCTCATGAAAAATGTAAATGGAAAATACTATCACCTAATACTATGTCTTGTGGCCTTAGTATTTTTTTGTAGTGGAAACCTCAAAGTGACAACCATATCCCACAGTTGCAATGGTATGGGCTTTACACATGACCCATGAGGTATAATAAGAGATTTATGGCCTAATACCTCGTACTCTATACATAAACATGAAATGGACCTAGAGAACCATACATGGTGCACCAATCCTTGAAATGTTGAGAAAATATAACTCATAGTATAAGGGCATGTGTTATGGTCTAATGCCTCACAAATGGCCTATGAGTCATTATGATAATTTGTATGGTTATGAAGTTTGCCAGTAGACCATTCCTTTGACGATAAGAACTATATTTGGTGTTACAAATATATTTGAAATGGCCATTGTATCATATAGGGCACACATGCAATGGCATAATGCCCTAAGCTTGGATCAAAATCCTTGAAGTATAATGGTAGTCCATAAGGTTTTTTTGTTTTATTTAGATTAGGCCTATCACAAGCATGCTCACGTGACAAGGATTTTATATGCAATATTTGTGATGTGTTGGCTTGAGACCTTATTCAATATGGCTTGTGATCCCCAAAGACAAAATTTATGGTATAACATTTTATGTGTATGGGTAGATGAAAGTAAAATAAAATTTACAAGGTAAATATCAACCTTAAATTTAAGAAATTAGTACTCAAAGTTAAATAAAAATGAAATTTATTAAATGTGTTAAATGATAAAAGGTGACGACCTATAACCATTACTAATATACAAAAATATTTGGTGACCATTAGTAATCATCACCATTATCTCGAGTGTAGAAATTTATTAATACTAATAGTATTACCGGATTCTCCTGATCTAACAAATTAATCTTATGTTAAATACAGAATCCTTCCACTTAATTCTTTGCGGAAATTAAATCGCCAATTGCAAACACATATGAAGAAAATCAATCGCACATAAACACATTTGTTTAACGGGAAAGCTTAAAGATAAAAGCCCAACTATCATATATTATGTATATCAATGGATCATCTAAAAATCTCATACAAAGCTTAGTACATCAAGCTCTCAGTACAATCAACAATCACTACACATTGTCATGCAGAAATTTGCATATCTATGCACCAATTTCTTGCCTCCTAACAGCCTGCCTCCAGTGCGCAATCCCTGTTGAAGAAGACCCCTGAATGATTTCGAATTGGCCTTGCATTGACTGTGCAATCCTCATTGTCATCTCCAATGTGTGTCAAATGCATTGAATGCATCACTATAGTCACAACAGATAGTCCATCTCACCCTTTCACCTATCTCTCCACTGGAACTGACATGCAAGTAGTTAACTGATGTATTTGTTCAGTTGTTAGTGAGTTATTAGTTGTGAATTAATTAACTAAGTAATTCACTAAACTCTCACTAGTGTATCTTTCAGTTAGACTAGATACAACTAGCTCAACTGAGTTTAACTCACTTAACTGAGTTAAACTAAATAACAACTCCCATAACTACTCTTCCAACTCTGTCACAACTTTGCCACTTCAGTTCTAACTGAGTCCTTCATGCATGAGTCACCAACCACCCTCGGAATTGTGTAATTCCTTCAGCCCACTAATTTTCCAAATCGGTTCACTGAAATAAAGTGCTCCAAGAGAATAAGTTGATATTTATTGTCAGATTATTATTAAGGGCTAATAATAATCGACATGCATCTTTTTTTAGATTGACGATCTATAAATAGATTTCGCCCAATATTCTAAAAATAGAATTTCATATATTTTTCACATTTGACCAACCATCTACATATAGCATCCTGAAATTTATAGAATATGCTCACCATGTCTTAAAATAGACATATGCCTAAAAATAGCCTGTGGGCCCCACTTAGTGAAGGTGCTTACCTTTTACTAAGCTCATCATCTTTTTGAATCTCAATACTCCCTCTCAACAAGATAGGGATTATCCTTCACCCCAATCATGCCTCTATGTATTCGAATTTGCTCTTGCTGAGCACCTTCGTCAGAATATCTGCATCCTGATCTTCCGTAGGAATGTACTGAAGCAACATGATCTTCCGCTGCACACAATATCTGATATGATGATACCGGATATCAATATGTTTAGATCTATCATGAAACACAGGATTAGTCGAGAGTTTAATGCAACTTTGATTATCACAATGTATCACTGTAGGATATAAATGAGAACTGAACAAACCTACCAGGATCTTCCTCATCCAAATAGCCTCACATACAGCTTGACTTGCTACCATGTATTCTGCTTCCGCTGAACTGAGTGCCACGGATCTTTGTTTCCTGGTGTACCAAGAAAATGTTATAGATCCGATACTGAAAACCCCTCCTGATGTTCTCTTCCTGTCTGTTGGGCTGCCTTCCCAATCTGCATCCGTGAAGCCATGCAACTTCACCTCATCCGTCTGTCTGTACCATAAGCCATAGTCAGATGTTCCCCTGAGATACCTCAGGACATGCTTGCCTGCCTTCCAAAATAGCTTGGTAGGCTTAACCATCGCTTGACTAAGCTGGTTCACCGCATAGCATATGTTTGGTATTGAATTAACTAAATACATGAGCGAACCCACCAACTGTCGATAAACAGTTGCATCCACTACCTCTGCCGATATAGCATCCTCTTTCCTCCAATTTCCTGGAAGAGGAGTATCCATGGGCTTGCAGTCCTCCATGTGAAACTTACCAAGTATCTCCCGAGCATACTTTCCTTGAGACACAAATATTTCACCTTCTCGCTGCCATATTTCCAATCCAAGGAAATAATGAAGGAGGCCCAAATCCTTCATCTCAAAATCCTTTGCAAGATCTGCCTTGCATGAGTGTATCAATTTCTCATCACTCGTTAGTATTAAATCATCAACATAAAGAAAAATGATTAAAATCTTACCCTCCACCACAATTTGGTACAGGTTTTCATCCGCCTCACTCTTGGTGAAGCCAAGTCCAGTGAAATAGTTGCCGATCCACGTGTACCAAGCACGTGGTGCTTGCTTCAGCCCATACAACGCTCTTTTGAGTCTGCACACATGCGACTCACTGCTGAAGATCTCAACTCTGTCAGGATGCTCAATTTACACCTCTTCCTCAATGATCCCATTAAGGAACGCAGTCTTCACATCCATCTGATGAATGTGCCAACCCATCTGCGTTGAGAGAGCAAGGATGGTCCTTCTGGAAGAATACCATGTGACAGGTGAAAAGGTTTCTTCATAATAAATCCCCTCGATTTGTGAGAAGCCTCGGGCAACAAATCTTGCCTTATACTTCTCGACGCTCCCATCAGCAGCTTGCTTTACCTTGTAGATCCATCTTGATCCTACAATTGATTTACCCACTGGCCTTGGAAAAATCTCCCAAGCAATGTTTCTGACAATGGAGTCATACTCCTTCACCATGGCATCTACGCATGTGGGCTTCTGCACTGCTTCTTCAAAAGAAGATGGCTCTGTCACGACACACTTGCTCATAAGAGCCATGTATCCAGTAAATCGGTCAGGTGACTATCTCTATCTGCATTGTGATGTAGGGACTTTTACATTTTGTGTCACGTCAAGCTTCAGTCTCTCAGCTTCTATGGTATGCTTTCTGCATGTTCTGATGTTTGGTTCTGCACGAGTGGACTCCTCCACTCCATGAATATCCTCCTGTGGCTAATCCACATCTAGAGGCTCATCTTTGGGAACAAGTAGCTCCTCCTCTGCATGCAAGTGTAGCTCCCTCTCAAGCGACAACTTCATGGCTTTCACCTCATTGAATTTTATATCCCGTCGCACCACAGTCATTCGACTGTTTGGCAAGTACACATGATAATTATGGGGTGTTTTTGTGTACCCCAAAAATATCCCAACTTTTGTAGTCGGCTCCAGCTTCTTCCTGGCATCCTTTGTCACATGAATGTAAAAATATGAGCCAAAAATATTCAAATGAGAAATATCAGGCTTCTTACCAGTAAAATCTTCTTCAGGTGTACTCATGCCAAGTATTCTATGAGGACAACGGTTTTTCACATAAACTGCAGTGTTGCATGCTTTCGCCCACAAGTGCATCGGTAGGCCCTTGTCATGCAGCATAACTTGTTCAGCACCCACAATCGTTCTGTTCTTCCTCTCCGCGACCCCATTCTGCTGTGGGGTATGAGGCGTTATGAGTTCTCTTCGAATTCCTTCTTTGCTACAGAATTCTTTGAATTCGTTCGAGATATATTCACCACCATTATCGCTCCGTAGAGCCTTCACTTGCTTCCCCGACTCCTTCTCCACCAATGCTTTAAACTCACAAAACTTTGAGAATGTTTCTCTCTTCTTCTGCATGAAGAAGATCCAGCATCTACGAGAATAATCATAAACAAAAATAACATAATACATGCGTTTTTTTGTTGAAGCAACCGAGAAAGGTCCACACACGTCTGTGTGAATTCTCTCCAGGATCACCGAAGCACGGTTCTCCTTCTCATGAAAAGTGGTCTTCACAAACTTACCCATAGTACATCCCTTGCACTCATCTGACTGCGCAAGAGTACCCTTGGGAAGTCCAGTATAAATATGCTGCAAAATATTCAAGGCGCCATGGTGAAGATGGCCCAATCTCCTGTGCCATAATTCGCTCTCATCCCGGCTCACCACTTCTTCTGCTTTGCCCAACATTGCAGCACAGCCATCTACCTCCAGCTTTTAGAGATTCTTAACTCGAATCCCTATCCTCTTGGTTTGACCCGTTGTTTTATGTCACAGGAAAGCTTTTCCCTCGTTGAAAACAACGTCATAACCTCTGTCCTCCAACATTGCGACCGAGACCAAGTTCTTCTTCAGACCTAGAACATGCATAACATCTTTCAACAGAAATGGTTTACCTGGCTCCCTTTCAAAGGTAATGGTTCCAATGCCAGTTGCACTGTATCTACCATCGTCGCCCATCTCTATATGCATTTGGAGATCCTTCTCCTCCAAGTCACTAAACAACTCCTTGTCTCCCGTCATATGGAAGGAAGCACCACTATCAAGATACCACACAAATCCCATAGCGCTTGAAACCAAGCATGAAATCAAAGAGAAATGAAGTTCAAATTGCAAGGCTAAGGCCTCTCCAGCTGTAGCTCCAACAACCTTCTTATTCTTCTTTTTCTGTGGGAAATTAGTGGCGAGATGTCCATGTTCATGACAGTGAAAACACTTCGCCTTAGAAAAATACAGCTTCTTGTCTTTAGCCTCAGATTTTGGATGGGATTTCTTCCCCTTCCCTTTCCTTGCTTTGGCAACCAAAGCGAAATTATCTTCATCATCATTCTTCGATGAAGAGCCATCCCTAGTATTCCTCCTTATCTCCTCCTGCACAAGATCCGACAAAGTCACTCCCAATCTGGTAGTTTCTCCCGTCCATTGACAGAGTCTTCATAGCTATGCCAACTCTTCGGAAGCCCAAGGAGAGCCAAGCTCACCAAGTCATCATCCACAACTGTAATCCCCACACTTCCCAACTCATGCCTACATTGGACAAACTTCGAGAGGTATTTTGGAATACTATCGCCCTTCTCCATTTTCATTTTTCTAAGCTTATCTTTTAGCGCCAACTTCCTATGGTTGCTACTACTTTGGAAAATATCTTTCAAAGCCTTCCACATTGCAAATGGAGAGGCTTTCCCATGAAGGCTTGACACAATATGGTCTTTCACACCTTCCAACATAATTCTTCTTGTCTTTTCTACCCTCTTTTGCCATGCGTCAAGTAATGCAGCATCACTAGAAGTAGGATTAGGAACATCGCTATCGATGAACTCCTTCAGTCCACTATCTTCAAGCACCGCCTCCATCCTATCCTTCCAGGCTATGTAATTCAAGCTACCCTCAAGGGAATATTCCAATCGCAACCCATTGAAATACATTTCAATGAATACTCAACTGTCACACCAAGAAATTTTTGTAGCAAATTCGAATTGTCCACCAGCACAAAACTCAGCACCTCTTCACAATTGCAATCTCCAGTGATTAACACTGCTCTGATACCATGTAGAAATTTATTAATACTGATATTATTACGGGATTCTCCTAATCTAACAAATTAATCTTAGGTTAAATACATAATCCTTCCACTTAATTCTTTGTGGAAATTAAATCGCTAATTGCAAGCACATATGAAGAAAATCAATCGCACATAATCACAGTTGTTTAACGGGAAAGCTTAAAGCTAAAAACCCCAAATATCATATATTATGTATATCAATGGATCATGTAACAATGTCATACAAAGCTTATTACATCAAGCTCTCAGTACAATCAACAATCATTACACACTGTCATGTAGAAATTTGCATATCCATGCACCAATTTCTTCCCTCCTGACAGCCTGCCTCCACTGCGCAATCCCTGTTGAAGAAGACCCCTGAATGAATTCGAATTGGCCTTGCCTTGACTGTGCAATCCTCATTGGCATCTCCAATGTGTTTCAAATGCATTGAATACATCACTATAGTCACAACAGATATTCCATCTCACCCTTTCACCTATCTCTCCACTGGGTCTCCACTGGAACTGACATGCAAGTAGTTAACTGTTGTATTTGTTCAGTTGTTAGTGAGTTATTAGTTTTGAATTAATTAACTAATTAATTCACTAAACTCTCACTAGTGTATCTTTCGATTCGTGGAGTAACTAGCTCAGCGAGTTTAACTCACTTAAGCGAGTTAAACTAATAACTAACTCCATAACTACTCTTCAACTCTGTCATAACTTTTCCCGCAGAGTTCTAGCGAGTCCTTCTTCATGAGTCACAGCCACCTAGGAATTGCATAATTCCTTCAGCCCACTGATTTGCCAAATTTGTTCATTGAAATAAAGTGCTCCAAGAGAATAAGTTGATATTTATTGTCGAATTATTATTAAGGGCTAATAATAATCTACATGCATCTATTTTTAGATTGACGATCTATAAATAGACTTCGCCCAATATTCTAAAAATATAATTTCATCTATTTTTCACATTTGACCAACCATCTACAAATAACATCCTGCAACTTATAAAATATGTTCACCATGTCTAAAAATAGACATACACCTAAAAATAGCCTATGGGCCTCACTTAGTGAAGGTACTTACTTTTCACTAAGCTCATCATCTTGTTGAATCTCAACAATGAGGGAGTTTTGGTGATGGGAATTAGGGAATCGTCACCAAGTTTAGTTACAAAATCAATAATTTGTAAAGGGTTTGAAATAGTGTTCATTAGGGGAATTTTGAGGTAAAAAATGGGCCTCAAAATGAAAATTTTACTAGCAAATTAAACTTTAAGAGAACCAATAAGATTCAATATGATGATTTCATCCACAAGGGAGAATATTTTTGGAGGGAAAAGAAGAAAACTAATTTTTTTAATCATATTTTTTACTTATCTCCTTGTGGGTTTACTCAAATTTCAGGTGTCTAGACTCATTAGACGTGGAAATAGATTCAAATCCAATGAAGACCCACTTTGCATAATATTGAGTAGACACGCACTGAAAGAAATTCAAAATACATGAAAAATGTGCTTCATGCTTCATGTGTGTGAAACATGTCTTTTCATGTGTTTTGAATTTCTCTCAATGTGGGTATGCTCAGAAGTATGCAGAGTTGGTACTTTTTGGACATGAAATCTAATTATGCATCGAGCGAGTTTACACACTTGAAATTTGAGTAAACCGACAAGGTGATAAGTCAAGAATACAATTTAAAAAAATAGTTTTCTTTCTTTCCTTTGAAAAATTCAACTGTTATTTTATTATTTTTACTATTATTTTATTATTTTCCTTAGGAGGCCCATTATAGTCCTCAATATTCACCTAATGTAATTTTGTTTCCAAAACATGAATGAGCGATGATTTTAAAAGGCCCATCATTGTTTTGGTCACCGAAGCCACTAATGGAAATGATTTCTTAATGACCATCACCAAAGAGACTTATGACAATGATCCTCAAATAATCATTTCCATAAGTGGCTTTAATGACGGTCATTAAAGGCCTATCTTGGTCCTACTTATCACAAATCACTTCTTGGTGTAGTGGTTTAAAATTCACAGTCAAATGCATGGGCCTTAGATGATGTCATTCCTAATCTAGAACCAATATTGTGGTCTTAGATTTGGTGTTTTAACATCATCTATGGATGGTTTTCTTTGCATGGGTATCCATACTCATATGTGCATCATAGGAATGCTTAAATGGTGAGTGAATCTAACATATGAATGATAAATGAGCATCTCAAATTGATTCTTTATAAAATAGAAATGAGATAAATATAAAGTTAGCAATTCAATGTCACGAAGCTAACAACCAAATAAACGTACAATGCAAAGTTTGTTGTTAGACTTATGACAATCGTAGATGTCACAAAATCAACTTAAAACCAATTCATGCTCCTAAACAACAATGAAAAGGATAACAACATATAAATTTGATTTTATTAAAAAATATTAAAGCTTATCTACCATTAATATGCTTGTAAATTTATTATACTACAATTAAGTGTTTTCGAAACAATAGACACCATCGAAAACACTATAAATTAAAATTAATTTATCAACATTCATCCATTATTGTGTCACATTCATTAGTTCATTTGATCAACATTCATAACTACATTATCAAAAATAAATAAAAAATATGAGAGGTTTTCCGCAGTGCATTATATTAGATATCATTTTTCGGGATTTAACTACGCTAAGTGGGCTTGATTGTGGGGAAAACTCCACAGTTAAGCGCGCTTCAGCCAGAGGAGTTCTAGGATGGGTGACCTCCCGAGATGTCCTGGTTACCGAGTGCAAGCCCCAGAAGTGATGATTGACGCTATGTGATTCATTTCACTAGTTTCAATCCCACTTCTTTACCCCTGTGAGCATCACCCGATGCAATAAGTGCTAAGTGGACTATTCAAAAATCATGAGAAATTAGTTAGTTATGACTAACTCTCATGGAAATGTTCATAGATGAATGACTTACTTAACGCAGTTAAATCCCGAAAATGATATCTAATATAATGCACTGCGGAAAACCCCTCATACTTCAAATACAAAGAGTAAAGGGATCTCCACTTGAATGGTTCATGAGGCACAATAGTTGCTAAGGTTTTGCAAATGGGGTAGCAAGCTAAGTGGGCTTGATTGTCGGGAAAACTCCACAGTTAAGTGCGCTTGAGCCAGAGGAGTTCTAGGATGGGTGACCTCCTGGGAAGTCCTGGTTACCGGGTGCAAGCCCTGGAAGCGATGATTGACACTATGTGATTCATTTCACTAGTTTCAATCCCACTTCTTCACCCTTGTGAGCATCACCCGATGCAACGAGTGCTAAGTGGACTATTCAAAAATCATGAGAAATTAGTCAGTTATGACTACCTCTCATGGAAATGGTCATAGATGAATGACTTACTTAACGTAGTTAAATCCCGAAAGTTATATCTAATATAATGCACTGCAGAAAATCCCTCATACTTAAAATACAAAGAGTAAAGGGATCTCCACTTGAATGGTTCATGAGGCACAATAGTTGTTAATGTTTTGCAAATGGGATAGCAAGCTAAGTAGGCTTGATTGTGGGGAAAAATCTACAGTCAAGTGTGCTTGAGCCAGAGGAGTTCTATGATGGGTGACCTCCCGGGAAGTCCTAGTTACCGGGTGCAAGCCCCATAAGTGATGATTGATGCTATGTGATTCATTTCACTAGTTTCAATCCCACTTCTTCACCCTTGTGAGCATCACCAGATGCAATGAATGCTAAGTGGACTATTCAAAAATCATGAAAAATTAATCAGTTATGACTACCTCTCATGGAAATGGTCATAGATGAATGACTTACTTAACGCAATTAAATCCCGAAAATGATATCTAATATAATGCACTGCGGAAAACCCCTCATACTTAAAATAAAAAGAATAAAGGGATCTCTACTTGAATGGTTTATGAGGCACAATAGTTGCTAAGGTTTTGCAAATGGGGTAGCAAGCTAAGTGGGCTTGATTGTGGGGAAAACTCCACAGTTAAGCGTGCTTGAGCCAGAGGAGTTCTGGGATGGGTGACCTCCCGAGAAGTCCTGGTTACCGGGTGCAAGCCCCGGAAGTGATGATTGACGCTATGTGATTCATTTCACTAGTTTCAATCCCACTTCTTCACCCCTGTGAGCATCACCCAATGCTCACACCCGATGCAATGAGTGCTAAGTGGACTATTCAAAAATCATGAGAAATTAGTCAGTTATGACTACCTCTCATGGAAATGGTCATAGATGAATGACTTACTTAACGCAGTTAAATCCCGAAAATGATATCTAAAATAAAAAATATCTCCACATATTACCATCAACTAATGAGAATATAAAATTTAAATGTTCATGCAATCAAATTGTAAATTCACCATCAACTTATTATCTAAATTTCAAACACCAAATCTACACTCAAATAAATATATTAATTATTAATTACTAAACTTCAAAACATGCTCAAACTTTCCTGAAAAGTGTATTTAAAGGATTATTACATCACCAAAAAAATATGATCTCCAAATTACAACCATGGTTAAGCTAAAATGCCAAAAGAATTCAAAAGTGCAACGTAAAGAATCCAAATTGTTTGAATTAGGAGCTAAGCTATTTAGGAAAATCTATTTAGTATATTATGATGTTAGAAACATAAAATAAGAAATTAAACGATGTCACTTAGTCTTTGCTCGTCGTGTACTTATTTTTTTTTAATCCGATGTTGAATTAGCTTAAGTGATAATAATATAATATTGTTTAGATTTTAGATTTTTTAATTTGTGTTTAAATTTTAATGATTTAGCTGTAAAACATTTTGTCACGCTACTTATTTAAATAATACATAGTATTTGCTTGTAAAATATTTCTTTAAATCATTATATATAATATTGGTTCGTGAAATTTGATATAAATTATACATGGTGTTTGTTCGTAAAATTTTATGTAAAGTAAAAGATGTATTTAAATCATTATATATAATATTGGTTCATGAGAGGAAATAATTTTTGAAATTTAAGTTTTATAATTTGTTAAGTAATAAATGGTAATAAATTATGTTTTATTTTTTCGAATTATATTTTTAGTTTTTAATTTTGTATAATTGCAGACAAAGTATATGGGGTTTAGAGAAAGGTGTTAGGATGTTAAGTTAGTATTGTCATTTTAATTTGAGTCGAGTGCTGAATTGGGCGCTCATGAGACCCTTTGATGAGTTGGAGGTTGTGTATGCCTAAGTTGCACGAAGGCGACAAACATGGAACATAGGCATGACACATTGGCAGGCGGGCGCATGATTTGGGTAGAGGGTGAGTTGAACATCGCGTCAGCATGACACGAGTACACCTACGGCCATGGGCATGTCCGCACGAAGACATGGGGGCACACCTTGATGTGCATGGCAAGGTGGTTGGTGAGTGTGCCTGAACTTATGTCGACCTAATGAGTTGGGAGGGCGTCGCCCCACGACCAGGGCGCCCAAACTATGAGTTGATACCCATATAAATAAAATGAAGTCATGAAGGAGGAAGACAACGCCCACATAACACAATGGATGAGTATATGATGCGATTCAGAGGTAGCGAATGGGTAGAAGGTGAAATAGAGCAAGGTGCAGAAGCATGCACTTGCCCAGTCCGAACAGATAGTTTGTGCAACAGTGCTCTTAGTTTTTTGTAATGGGCGAGTTGTAGGGTGCCCACGTTCATGCTGTAAAGAAGATTTTGTTGTATATTTTCTGAAGTTAAAAATGGAGTGCTCCGACCAATTCCTCCAACCTCTCATTTGATGTACAATACTTATGTGATAATGAAGGATCATTTACTTGATATTGTTGTCGCACGATTTTGCTAGATATCGTAGTGCTGCATGAATGGATGAATGTTTAAGTTATGTTGTTCTGCTTTGTTGCACATAACACTTAACATATAAGAACTTGTAACTAACTTAAAGAGTGTACAGGCTTGTAGGTGTAGTCTGGGAGTTAAGTAATTGTTAGTTTTTTTATCACTGCGATGAACCTCAATGGTGTCGCACACCCACAACAGTGCAACCATCATGGGTTGGTGACACAAAGTGTTTAGTTAAGGCATTCCATGGTGAAAAGGTTATTGGTTCAAAATTACATGGGGAAAAATCCAACCATGCTAAGGGCTTCTGTGGCCTAGGCCAAGTTTGATCCCCACGTGATTTTGATAGCTTAAATGACCCTAATTCATAGCTACTCAAGGCACAAGTTAAGCATGTCAGTGTTCTCGAGACTCATGTAACCTAGCAAATAAAAAAATTAATTATTATAAATAAACTTTCAATAAATAATAGATATCTCATTATACACAACAACAACAACAATTATGTTGGAAATATCCAAATCAAGAATATATATAAAATACAACTATCTTTCTTTGACTAAAACTACAAGATCATGTTAAAATTGAAAACTATGTAGAAAAACTACCTAAATAAAAAAATTAAGATCACCGAACATAAAAAGACATTCACCCTCTACAAACTTCTTTTAATACCTAGCTACACCCAACACCACATATAACACCTAAAAGTAGTTATGAAAAAATATACCACATACTCAATATTATTTTACAATAATTTTATATGAATAATCCCATTAAATTTAATGTTTTCAAAAAATAATTTATAGCTGCCTTTTTGGATCATGCATCTAATTTCACTTTTATAAATTTTTTGCATCATGCATTGACTTGCCCTTTAGAAGTATGAAAAGATATATGAATTCATACGAATTCCTTAATTCGTATATAATTTGATTTTAACAAAATATCTATCCAAATCATTTATCATATCTTTTTATAGCTTCAACGCATTTATTACTGAAAAGTTTTTATTTTTTAATAATAAATAACATAAATATAATTTTAACACGAGTTACTTTATTAAAAGTGTTAGTGTTACACTGGTTAATTAATACATTAATACAACCATGAAACAAAAAATAGCAGTAACTGTAACTATGCAACCAGCCATTGCTCAAACATTCAATGTGTAAAGTGAGACAGCCCTCCTCTTATATTTATTCAAACGCCCTGCCCTGTAACTCCAACCCCTGTATTTGGGGCAATTCCTCAACTACTTCCGCACTGCAGTTTTGTACATTTCCAGGCATCAACGTTCTTCAACAACATACAATTCTGGATACCTTCCAGCTCTTCTAACTCGCAACACTCTCGAACCTCTAGTTTCTTAAGATTTGTCAGCTGCCCCAATTTCCTTGTGCTCTTCAATTTCACACATTCACTTGCATCCAACGACTCCAACGACATACAATTCTGGATACCTTCCAGCTCTTCTAACTCAGAACACACATTAATCTAGTAGTTGAAGATTGAACAGTTGCCCTAATCAAAGCTCTGCATTCAACTAGCAGGATCTGTTGGAGATTGGTTAAATTAGCCAAAGAATCTGGCAACATGTCCAAAGCCGTCCAGTGAATCAGGTTGATCCGTTGGAGGTTGGTTAAATCACCCAAAGAATCTGGCAGCCTCTTCAAAGCCTTGCATTGCAGCTGGATCTGTTGTAGGTTTGTTAAATTACCAATGGAGTATGGCAGATTCTCCAAAGCTTCGCACCAATGCAACCGAATGTGTCGAAGGTTGGTTAACTTACCAAAGCACTCAGGCAGTGACTTCAGCTCTGAGCAACATAATAACTCCACAGACTTTCGACTGTAGAAGACAAAATTCTTCTGGCAATGTTGTGAATGAAGGTTGTAATTCTTTCTTTGAGGATTCATGACCAATCACAATCCGTTCCAGGTGCTTCAGCTTCCCTATAGACTTTGGAATGCTGGAGAGCGGAGCATTAATCTCCAACTCGCGGAACTGTAAAGATGCCTGCAAAATATAGACACAATGTGTTTCAACAGTTAAAAAATTAGAACTGAATTATCATTTTCTATTTATATTGTTATATTTTTTCAAAGGAAACTTTTCCAACATATTAGAGACTCTGTACTATATTATTAACATTTGAATTGTTTTTAGTGTGATTTTTTGGAGTTTTTTTAGTAGAATTCTATAAAAAAAATCTGAAGTGAAATCTTGATTTTTGTTATTTAAATTGGTTTTTTAACTGTATATATGGATCCAACACCCTAAAAAAACCCTAAAATATTTGTATTGCCCAAATTACTTATCAAACTTCTATTTTCAATATATTTAACTGAATTTTAGAAAAATTAAACCAAAAAATCCACCAAAAATTCTTAAAAAATGACACTTAAAACAACTAAAAGAAAATAACACTTAAACAACTAGATTAATATCAATAGCTCATAAACACAAACTTTAATTTAACAGATCTTAATTCACCTGCGATTCCTTTTCCCACAATGTTTTGAATTTGCTCCCTTCCACTTGCAGGACCCTTAAATTCTTCACTTAAATTAATAAAGACAGGGAAGAGGAGGGGCAATTTTTCCAACGCAGGAATATGAGTCTTGAAAACTGCACTTTTGTCAAAATGCGTTGCACTAGAACATCTTCAGTATCAGGAAGTTGCAACGTCCTCATACGGCTGAACACATCATACTCATCATCAATATTATTGTATTCACTCTGATTTACTCTAATTCCTCGCACTGATACTACCTGCCCATTGTTTAAACATGATATTGATTACCCATTAACTCTTCAAAATTTATAGAGGAATTAAAATGATGTAAAAAACTACTTAGCGAATGCTAAAACACAATCAATGGATTCCTGCAACAAATCATCAATGTCGTTCTCTTGCCAACGCCAAAGACTACGGGGCAATCTCGAATCTTTGGCAAGCTCTCTTCCCCTCTTTGGCAATCTCGAATCGTGCATTTTTATTTTATTTTCATCATTCCCCTCTATAAGACATTTGTCCTGTATATTTTCAAAACCACACAAACCATTATCCCATATCCTTATAGCCATATTCTTGTCGTCTCCAATGAAAAAACAGGCAATATCTAATACTTTTGCACGGTCACATCCAGCGCATCATAACTAATCTGAAGTCTTTGTTTTATTCAATTGGGCTTCCCAATAAGATGTGCTCTTTCCCTCCAGAAGTGCCCCAAACACCTTAAAAGATAATGGTAACCCACCACAGGCTTCTACGAACTTTTGTACAGAAAATTCAAATGCTGGAGGTGGATGTGGCCGGTTCAAGAGAATGTTGTGCACAGAGGCCAGTTAGGATATATATTGAGGACTCTTCAACTCCTGAGCTTATGAGAACATCTCTATTCCTAGATGTAACCAGTACTAAGCTTAAGGTAAAGTGCAGTTTGATCAGGCAAAAGTTCATAAACTTGATCCGCCTTATCTACATTATCCAAGATTAATAAAATGTTAGGAGATGAAACATGCTTCTTCAGAATCCCTATTCCTTCATCGACACTGACTATTTGCTTATCCCATCAGCTCAAGCTCCTAACAATTTCTGTCTGTAACAAATTTAAAGTGCCCCTATCTGCCTTATCTCTGACATCATATAAAAAACAAGATTTACTATAATGGGATCTCTTCCTATTATAGAATTCCTTGGCCTGCGTGGTCTTTCCTACACCGCCTAACCCCAAGATCCCCAAGATACGAGGCTCTGTCGCTTCAAAAAATTGTATTTTCTAAATCCATTACTTTATCATCCAAATCTGTTGGATATTGAGCAGCGTACAGGGCTGGTCTTTTAACATTTTTCAAGACCCCTTCAACAACCTTTTCTACTAGATCCCCCTCGTCGCTGGTTATTAACAAGAAACAGCTAGAACTAATGAGAAGTCTAAAACTCTATGGACATATTATGTAACATGAAATATAATATCCAGAAGGGAGCTTGAGTTCTTACCGGTTACAGGGTTCTAGCTCCAAACCGCTTATTCCTGCAACATGAGAAAGAGCATTTCTCCAATTTTTAATCGTACTGGAGTCGTATAGTAGCTTCACTTCACTTGTTTCAGGATCAAATGTAGTCTTCTTTTCTAATTTCTCCAGGGTTTTAGCATACCCTCCCTCTTTGCCCCTTGTCCACAGAAGCTCAGCAGGCTTTACATGGTAAAATACTGAAATTATTGGAGAATTTGACTCCAACATTTTGACGAGTTCATCAAGACACCATTTTGATTCTGCATATCCAGTAGACAAAATGACCACATGGACAGAGGCCGATCGTATGGATCCTTCAATCTGAGAAGTTATATAGTCTCCCCGTTGCAGTTCAGGCTGCTCCAGAAAGACTCGTAATCCATATGAACAAATGCGCCTGTAGAGATGGCTAGCAAAAGTTTTCTTTACATCAGGACCACGATGGCTGATAAACACATCGTACACTGAATTAGCAGTGGCGGAGGAAGATGCAGCCATTACCGATCTGAAAATAGAATGGAGACGATGTGAAGAAAGTTCGGTGGTGCCGAATTAGGTTGCGATAAATTCTGTAGTGTGAGAAGAAAATAAATTCTGACAAAACTTGCAATGGAAAACATTGAACTGGAAAATATGGGAACAAATAACGCTAAGAGTGTGCACAAAAAATTGAAGACATTAAACCCTAGAACGATCAATATCCCCACCAGAAAATACAATAAACGAGGCGCTCTCCATCAAGATGATCCCTATCTGAATATGCTAAATGTAACCAACCAACTAAATGTAAAGATGTGCTATCTCTCTGTGTGGCGGTGTGAATATGATATAAAACATGGCCCCATCCAAAGTAGATGGAAAGATGTAAAAATATGTACACGTGGCAGCTAACAACTGGGTTTGCCGCACATAGAAAGCAAAAGACGCTCTGCCGCCTCAATAAAAGCAGAAGCCGACAAAATATGGGGTTCTGGAAACGAGGGATGGAATGTGGGTTCTCCACACACCACAAGCTTTTCCATCACCGCGTTTTCACTTTACTTTTTCGTGAAACTTCGATTCCTTGAACTTGGGGTTTAGTCTTCCCTTTGTTTTTTTGGGGTTACCGTTTTTTTACGGGTTACAATTATTTTTACGCTACTTTTATTTTCATATTATTTGTTAAAAGCTTTTACATTGTCATAATGGTATAACATGGAATAAAATTTTACACGTTTGCAAAGGACAAATTATTTTGAAAGTGATTCTTCAAAGCTTAATATGGATCATCATTTATTCTTCGTTTTCTCTTTTTTTTCAAGAAAGAGTGACGTTAGTGTTTATTTTTTAATGATTTGTTTTTTGTATTGGGCAATTTAATTGGGATTATGGTGATATGAAGTATTATGTAAATTAAGAGATTTAAAGTTCAAATCTTTTTTGAATATTCTAGTCTATGGAGAAGATAATTGTCATAGACCCACATGTATAATGGTTGTGGTCGAAATCGATCTCCTGTCAAGTGAGTATGTGCCCAACATAGTTGTCTTCTTCAGTTGTTGACCAAAATTGTTCACTAAAAATTATATATCCACCTTATCTTTTACATATGAAAATTCTTACATAATTTATTCTATATGTGTGTGAAAAGACTCCACAATATTTAGCAAAAATACATAACATTCAAAACATGACTAAATTTCCTAACCACTTGCTTCCATTTTCTCTAGTTCGCCAACTACTTGCTCTTTTGTCGCCACTTCCATCTGGTGTTGAGAGGGGACTACTAGAGTCTGGTCCTAAAGGCTGTTGGGATGGTTTTGTTCAGAAGTGCTTACAGGGGGGGCGAGGGCGGGGACGGAGAGGCCATAAAATTATTTTAAAACTCCAACAGTCGGTGTTTCCATCGTAACTTCAATGCCATCGACCTTAAAGTTCAAATTGTCCACTTTCTTTTTCAGGTTCTCCACCATCAGCTCAAGGCACTCCATTTCTTTTCACTAATATTTTGTATGTCAATTGAGCAAGGTGAAGTGTGATCGCGCTTATAAGTTAATTTTTTCTCCATGCTTCGACACCGTGGCCAAAATTGCATCCATCATGGTCAACAGATGGACCTTGTTTTTGTTACCACCGTTGTCTTGACTCGAGGAGGCCATGTTACCAAATATTGAGGCTTTAACATGAAGCATTGAGCATTTCAAGGATGAAACCCTTCTTTTATAATGTCAAGAGCCTTCTCTAATCACATCTACATCCATCACTTCAAATTTAATGCCTCTGTCCAGCATCTGCATCATCGATCCACGATATCCCTCACAAAATCCTTCATCCAACTTCCAGTTATGGTTATACTGGAAAGGTTTAATACTAATGGAATTTTGGCTTGCCAATCCATCATTTTCAATTTAATATCGTTGAGCTCTGACCTCTACTTTTCATTTGGCATGGATTTCTTGCTCTCGCTTTCCCAACTGGGGGACTATTCCCAACAAGACTTCCTTCTCGACGCATGATCCATATGTCTTATCATTAAACCAGGATTAGTGCCTTTCATAATTATGCTAACTATTTGGTTGATCTACTTGGTTAGGCTTTTAATTAGCCTTACACTGCTAATGAATGACACTTTGGTATTCATGGTATATGGATTATGGAGGTGGAATTATGGTCCTGGGAGAGGATCCCTTCCCCTAGTCCCGCTCTCGTATTGGCCCACTCATTGGCTATTGAGTTATTTTCTCTTTTTATGTGATAAAATATGATGGAATCAAATTTTTAGATCTGCAACCATATTCTTGCAATTAATGAAGCCTGATCATTCCCCGGAGATCTCTTGGATTGATGGAGTCTTTGGATTTTTATCATGGAGTCTCCAAAAACAATGATATGCTGCATTCCTTTTGCTTTGGCTATCCTTATCCCTTGTCATAATGCTAAAGCTTATGCTTGGTTATATTTGTTGTCCAACCTAATCCCCAAGAAAATGTCAACTATAATTCTCCTTTACGGTTTTATATGAGCCCTCCCACTCGAGCCTCCCAGTTAAGCAAGTTCTCAAATTTGTATTTTAAATTCAAATGTGGAGTTGAGTTGTTGGTACGATGGATAATGTTTTATCTTTTAGTTAAATAATTTATGATCCGGTGGATATTGGTGGTCACCTGCCTATTCCACTTGGGGCTCCACCATTGTCTATTTCAGTTTTTCAGTTTCGGCACAGTTTACTATTTTTAGCAGTTTTTCGGGTCCTAAACTTCCGGAGCCGTTTTGAGGCCCTAAATGACGTTTTTTTGGGAAAACGGAGGGCAACATGGGTCCATGGACCGATGTTTCCCGTTCCAAATTTGTAGTCCTCGGATAGATCTTTCTAATGAGGTATGGTTTGTATAAATTATATAAATGATATGTTATATGTCTAATAGTCTCCTCATCATACACTATTTTACTTCATGCACAATACAAAATCTATTCCACCATTGATCGTCATATGCAGAAATTAAATCAATTGCATGCACACATTAAAACCATAAAAATTCACACACATTAACACAGTGATTTATGGGAAAGCTTAAAGCTGAAAACCCCCAACTATACGTACAATATATGTCTTAGAATCATGTAACAATCATCGCACAAAGCTTCTCACAAGCTCTCAGTACAATCTCCAATCGCTACACACTAATCAGGTCCTGATCTAGCAAATCCATGCACCGATCCTCTGCCACCTGCTAGCCTGCCTCTACTGCGCAATCCCTGCTGAATATGGGCTCTAAATGAGTTCGAATCCACCTGGCTTGCACTACACAATCCTCATTGGCATCTCCATCAATGTGTGGTGCAAGATCATGCACCAGTATAGTCACAACTGATAGTCACACTGCTCTTTCACCTACCTCTCCACTGGTCTCCACTGAAACTGTCCATGCACTGTAGTTAACTGATGTATTCTTCATTTGATTAATGAGTTAATAATTAGTGAATTAATTAATAATTAATTCACACCACTCTGACTAGTGTATCAATCAGTTAGACTAGATACAACTAGCTCAACTATGTTTAACTAAGTTAAACTGAACACAACTCCACCAACTACCTCAATAACTCCACCAAACTCTGTCACATGAGTTCTAACTGAAGTCTCCATGCAATAGCTCCACTTAACCCTCAAGAATAGTGTAATTCCTTCTGTCAGCTCCTGTGCCACATCTGTGCACTTAACTGAAGTGCTCCAAGAGAATAAGATAATGTTTATAGTCCAAATATTATTAAGAGCTAATAATATTCAGCATATCTATTTTTAGACTGGCAATCTAAAAATAGATTCCGCCCAATATTTATAAAAATAGAAGTCCATCTATTTTTTCCAACTTGACCAACCATCCACAAATAACATCTAACGCTCATAGAATATGATCGACATGTCTAAAAAAATATTTGTGCGCAATACACACGGGCCCACTTAGTGAAGGCGACTTCATTTCACTAAGCTCCATCATCTTGTTGCATTCTCAACACTCCCTCTCAACAAGATATGGATTATCTGCAACCCCTATCCTGCCTATGTGGTATTCGAATTTGCTCCTGGTGAGCGCCTTCGTCAAGATATCGGCATCTGATCCTCGGTAGGAATGTAAGAAAGTAACATGATGTTGGTGCACACGATCTACGATATGATGATGCGGATGTACGATGTGTTTCGTCTATCCTTGAAATGTTGCGGATAAGCGAGAGTTTAATGCGACTCGATTATCACGATATATCACGGTAGGATGCGAGTGTGGGCAAGACAACCGTGGGATCTTCCTCATCCATATAGCATCACATGCGACGGAGCTTGCTGCCATATACTCGGCCTCACCGGCCCCGGGGCGAGTGCCACGGTACACCGCATCTCTTTGTGCCATCCCATTGTCGACCCAATACTGAAAATCCCTCCAGATGTGATCTTTCTGTCCGTTGGGCTCCCTGCCCAATCTGCATCCGTGAAGCCACACAGCTTCACCTGATCCGACTATCTGTACCAAAGTCCATATCCCGATGTGCCTCTGAGATATCTCAATACATGCTTCCCGGCCTTCCAAAAGAGCTTGGTAGGCTTAACCATAGCTTGTGAAAGCTGGTTAACAACATAGCATATGTCGGGTCATGTATTGACCAGATATAGGAGCGACCCCACCAATTGTCGGTAAACAGTGGCATCCACTACCTCTGCCAATGTAGCATCCTCTTTCCTCCAACCACCAGGAAGAGGAGTGTCGATAGGCTTGCAGCCATGCATGTTGAACTTCTCCAGTATCTCCCGAGCATACTTGCCTTGAGACACAAACAATCCATCACTGTGCTGCCAAATTTCCAATCCCAGGAAATAATGAAGGAGGCCCAAGTCCTTCATCTCAAACTCTTCTGCAAGATCAGCCTTGCATGAGAGTATCAACTTTTCATCACCGGTCAGTGTCAAATCATCTACATAAATTACAATGATCAGCAACTTACCCTCAACCACTATCTGGTACAGGTTGGGATCCGCCTCGCTCTTGGTAAAACCAAGTTCGGTGAAATAACTGTCTATCCGTGTGTACCAAGCATGAGGTGCTTGTTTCAACCCATACAACGCTCTTTTGAGCCTGCACACATGTGACTCACTGCTGAAGATCTCGAAACCTTCGGGCTGGTCTATGTACACCTCCTCCTCAATGACTCCATTGAGGAACGTAGTCTTCACATCCTTTCCATCGATGAATGTCTTTTATCTTTTTATCTGCCTTTAGAGAATGTGGATGCTCCGTATGGAAGAATACCTTGCGACAGGTGCAAAGGTTTCCTCATAGTCGATCCCCTCAATACGCGTGACAATCTCCCATGCACTGTTTCTGACAATCAAATCATACTCTTCCACCATGGCATCTACCCAGAGAAGCCTCGGGCAACAAATCTTGCCTTATACTTCTCGACGCTCCCATCAGCAGCTTGCTTTACCTTGTAGATCCATCTTGATCCTACAACTGATTTACCCACCGGCCTTGGAACAATCTCCCAAGCAATGTTTCTGACAATGGAGTCATACTCCTTCACCATGGCATCTACCCATGTGGGCTCCTGCACTGCTTCTTCAAAATAAGATGGCTCTGTCACGACACACTTGCTCATAAGAGCCATGTATCCAGTAAATCAATCGGGTGACTATCTCTGTCTGCGTTGTGATGTAGGGACTCCTACATTCTGTGTCACATCAAGCTTCAGTCTCTCAGCTTCTATGGTATGCTTTTTGCATGTTCTAATGTTTGGTTCTGCATGAGTGGACTCCTCCACTCCATGAATATCCTCTTGTGGCTGATCCACATCTAGAGGCTCATCTTTGGGAACAAGAATTTCCTCCTCTACATGCAAGTGTAGCTCCCTCTCAAGCAACAACTTCATGGCTTTCACCTCATTAAATTTTATATCCTGTCGCACCACAGTCATCTGACTGTCTATCAAATACACACGATAATTATGGGGTGTTTCTATGTACCCCACAAATATCCCAACTTCTATAGTCAGCTCCAGCTTCTTCCTGGCATCCTTTGTCACATGAATGTAAAAATATGAGCCAAAAATCTTCAAATGAGAAATATCAGGCTTCTTACCAGTAAAAGCTTCTTCAGGTGTACTCATGCCAAGTACTCTATGAGGACAACGGTTTTTCACATAAACCGCAGTGTTGCATGCTTTCGCCCATAAGTGCATCGGTAGGCCCTGGTCATGTAGCATAACTTGTTCAACACCCACAATCGTTCTGTTCTTCCTCTCCGTGACCCCATTCCGTTGTGGGTTATGAGGCATTATGAGTTCTCTTTGAATTCCTTCTTTGCTACAGAAGTCTTTGAATTAGTTCGAGATATATTCACCACCATTATCGCTCCACAGAGCCTTCACTTGCTTCCCCGACTCCTTCTCCACCAATGCTTTAAACTCACAGAACTTTGAGAATGTTTCGCTCTTCTTCTGCATGAAGGAGATCCAGCATCTACGAGAATAGTCATCAACAAAAATAACATAATACCTGTGTTTTTTTGTTGAAGCAACCGAGAAAGGTCCACACACGTCTGTGTGAATTCTCTCCAGGATCACCAAAGCACGGTTCTCCTTCTCATGAAAAGTGGTCTTCACAAACTTACCCATAGTACATCCCTTGCACTGATCTAACTGCACAAGAGTACCCTTGGGAAGTCCAGTATAAATATGCTGCAAAATCTTCAAGGCGCCATGGTGAAGATGGCCCAATCTCCTGTGCCATAATTCGCCCTCATCCTGGCTCACCACTTCTTCTGCTTTGCCCATCATTGCAGCGCAGACATCTACCTCCAGCTTTTAGAGATTCTTAACTCGAATCCCCATCCTCTTGGTTTGACCCATTGTTTTACGTCGCAGGAAAGCTTTTCCCTCGTTGAAAACAACGTCATAACCTCTGTCCTCCAACATTGCGACCGAGACCAAGTTCTTCTTCAAACCTGGAACATGCATAACATCTTTCAACAGAAATGGTTTACCTGGCTCCCTTTCAAAGGTAATGGTTCCAATGCCAGTTGCACTGTATCTACCATCGTCGCCCATCTCTATATGCATTTGGAGATCCTTCTCCTCCAAGTCACTAAACAACTCCTTGTCTCCTGTCATATGGAAGGAAGCACCACTATCAAGATACCACACCGATCCCATAGCACTTGAAACCAAGCATGCAATCAAAGAGAAATCAAGTTCAAATTGCGAGGTTAAGGCCTCTCCAGCTGCAGCTCCAACAACCTTCTTGTTCTTCTTTTTCTATGGGCAATTAGTGGCGAGATGTCCATGTTCATGACAATGAAAACACTTCACTTTGGACAAATACAGCTTCTTGCCTTTAGCCTTGGATTTTGGATGGGATTTCTTCCCCTTCCCTTTCCTTGCTTTGGCATCCAAAGCGCAATTCTCTTCATCATCATTCTTCGATGAAGAGCCATCCCTGGTATTCCTCCTTATCTCCTCCTGCACAAGATCCGACCAAAGTCGCTCCCAATCTGGTAGTTTCTCCCATCCATTGACAGAGTCTTCGTAGCTATGCAAACTATTCGGAAGCCCAAGGAGAGCCAAGCTCACCAAGTCATCATTCGCAACTATAATCCCCACACTTCCCAACTCATGCCTACATTGGACAAACTTCATGAGATATTTTGGAATACTATCGCCCTTCTCCATTTTCATTTTTCTGAGCTTATCTTTTAGCGCCAACTTCCTATGGTCGCTGCTGCTTTGGAAAAGATCTTTCAAATCCTTCCACATTGCAAATGGAGTGGCTTTCCCATGAAGGCTTGACACAATATGGTCTTTCACACCTTCCAACATAATTCTTCTTGTCTTTGCTACCCTCTTTTTCCATGCGTCAAGTAATGCAGCATCACTAGAAGTAGGATTAGGAACATCGCTATCGATGAACTCCTTCAGTCCACTATCTTCAAGCACCGCCTCCATCCTATCCTTCCAGGCTATGTAATTCGAGCTACCCTCAAGGGAATACTCCAATCGCAACCCATTGAAAGACATTTAAATGAATACTCAACTGTCGCACCAAGAAATTTCTGCAGCGAATTCGAATTGTCCACCAGCACAAAACTTAGCACCTCTTCACAATTGCAATCTCCAGTGATTAACACTGCTCTGATACCATGTAGAAATTTATTAATACTGATATTATTACCGGATTCTCCTAATCTAACAAATTAATCTTAGGTTAAATACATAATCCTTCCACTTAATTATTTGCGGAAATTAAATCGCCAATTGCAAGCACATATGAAGAAAATCAATCGCACATAAACACAGTTGTTTAACAGGAAAGCTTAAAGCTAAAAACCCCAAATGTCATATATTATGTATATCAATGGATCATGTTACAATATCATACAAAGCTTATTACATCAAGCTCTCAGTACAATCAACAATCATTACACACTGTCATGCAGAAATTTGCATATCTATGCACCAATTTCTTCCCTCCTGATAGCCTGCCTCCACTGCGCAATCCCTGCTGAAGAAGACCCCTGAATGAATTCGAATTGGCCTTGGCTTGACTGTGAAATCCTCATTGGCATCTCCAATGTGTGTCAAATGCATTGAATGCATCATTATAGTCACAACAAATAGTCCATCTCACCCTTTCACCTATCTCTCCACTGGGCTCCACTGGAACTGACATGCAAGTAGTTAACTGTTGTATTTGTTCAGTTGTTAGTGAGTTATTAGTTTTGAACTAATTAACTAATTAATTCACTAAACTCTCACTAGTGTATCTTTCAGTTAGACTAGATACAACTAGCTCAACTGAGTTTAACTCAGTTAAACTGAGTTAAACTAAATAACAACTCCCATAACTACTCTTCCAACTCTGTCACAACTTTTCCACTTCAGTTCTAATTGAGTCCTTCATGCATGAGTCACCAACCACCCTAGGAATTGTGTAATTCCTTCAACCCACTGATTTTCCAAATTTGTTCACTAAAATAAAGTGCTCCAAGAGAATAAGTTGATATTTATTGTCGAATTATTATTAAGGGCTAATAATAATCTACATGCATCTATTTTTAGATTGACGATCTATAAATAGACTTCGCCCAATATTCCAAAAATAGAATTTCATCTATTTTTCACATTTGACCAACCATCTACAAATAGCATCCTGCAACTTATAGAATATGCTCACCATGTCTAAAAATAGACATACACCTAAAAATAGCCTGCGGGCCTCACTTAGTGAAGGTGCTTACTTTTCACTAAGCTCATCATCTTGTTGAATGTCAACATTGAGGGAGTTTTGGTGATGGGAATTAGGGAATCATCACCAAGTTTAGTTACAAAATCAATAATTTGTAAAGGGTTTGAAATATTGTTCATTAGGGGAATTTTGAGGTAAAAAATGGGCCTCAAAATGAAAATTTTACTAGCAAATTAAACTTTAAGAGAACCAATAAGATTCAATATGATGATTTCATCCACAATGGAGAATATTTTTGGAGGGAAAAGAAGAAAACTCATTTTTTTAATCATATTTTTTACTTATCTCCTTGTGGGTTTACTCAAATTTCAGGTGTCTAGACTCATTGGACGTGGAAATAGATTCAAATCCAATGAAGACCCACTCTGCATAATTTTGAGTAGACACGCACTGAAAGAAATTCAAAATACATGAAAAATGTGCTTCATGCTTCATGTCTGTGAAACATGTCTTTTCATGTGTTTTGAATTTCTCTCAATGTGGGTATACTCAGAAGTATGCAGAGTTGGTACTTGTTGGACATGAAATCTAATTATGCATCCAGCGAGTTTACACACTTGAAATTTGAGTAAACCTACAAGGTGATAAGTCAATAATACAATTAAAAAAAATAGTTTTATTTCTTTCCTTTGAAAAATTCAACTGTTATTTTATTATTTTTACTATTATTTTATTATTTTCCTTAGGAGGCCCATTATAGTCCTCAATATTCACCTAATGTAATTTTGTTTCCAAAACATGAATGAGCGATGATTTTAAAAGGCCCATCATTGTTTTAGTCACCGAAGCCACTAATGGAAATGATTTCTTAATGACCATCACCAAAGAGACTTATGACAATGATCCTCAAATAATCATTTCCATAAGTGGCTTTAATGATGGTCATTAAAGGCCTATCTTGGTCCTACCTATCACAAATCACTTCTTGGTGTAGTGGTTTAAAATTCACAGTCAAATGCATGGGCCTTAGATGATGTCATTACTAATCTAGAACCAATATTGTGGTCTTAGATTTGGTGTTTTAACATCATCTATGGATGGTTTTCTTTGCATGGGTATCCATACTCATATGTGCATCATAGGAATGCTTAAATGGTGAGTGAATATAACATATGAATGATAAATGAGCATCTCAAATTGATTCTTTATAAAATAGAAATGAGATAAATATAAAGTTAGCAATTCAATGTCACGAAGCTAACAACCAAATAAACATACAATGCAAAGTTTGTTGTTAGATTTATGAAAATCGTAGATGTCACAAAATCAACTTAAAACCAATTCATGCTCCTAAACAACAATGAAAAGGATAACAACATATAAATTTGATTTTATTAAAAAATATTAAAGCTTATCTACCATTAATATGCTTGTAAATTTATTATACTACAATTAAGTGTTTTCAAAACAATAGACACCATCGAAAACACTATAAATTAAAATTAATTTATCAATATTCATCCATTATTGTGTCACATTCATTAGTTCATTTGATCAACATTCATAACTACATTATTAAAAATAAATAAAAAATATGAGGGGTTTTCCGCAGTGCATTATATTAGATATCATTTTTCGAGATTTAACTATGCTAAGTGGGCTTGATTGTGGGTAAAACTCCACAGTTAAGCGCGCTTGAGCTAGAGGAGTTCTGGGATGGGTGACCTCCCGGGAAGTCCTGGTTACCAGGTGCAATCCCCAGAAGTGATGATTGACGCTATGTGATTCATTTCACTAGTTTCAATCCCACTTCTTTACCCCTGTGAGCATCACCCGATGCAATGAGTGCTAAGTGGACTATTCAAAAATCATGAGAAATTAGTCAGTTATGACTAACTCTCATGGAAATGGTCATAGATGAATGACTTACTTAATGCAGTTAAATCCCGAAAATGATATCTAATATAATGCACTGCGGAAAACCCCTCATACTTAAAATACAAAGAGTAAAGGGATATCTACTTGAATGGTTCATGAGGCACAATAGTTGCTAAGGTTTGTAAATGGGGTAGCAAGCTAAGTGAGCTTGATTGTGGGGAAAACTCCATAGTTAAGTGCGCTTGAGCCAAAGGAGTTCTGGGATGGGTGACCTCCCAGGAAGTCCTGGTTACCGGGTGCAAGCCCTGGAAGTGATGATTGACGCTATGTGATTCATTTCACTAGTTTCAATCCCACTTCTTCACCCTTATGAGCATCACCCGATGCAACGAGTGCTAAGTGGACTATTCAAAAATCATGAGAAATTAGTCAGTTATGACTACCTCTCATGGAAATGGTCATAGATGAATGACTTACTTAACGCAGTTAAATCCCGAAAGTGATATCTAATATAATGCATTGTAGAAAACCCCTCATACTTAAAATACAAAGAGTAAATGAATCTCTACTTGAATGGTTCATGAGGCACAATAGTTGCTAATGTTTTGCAAATGGGATAGCAAGCTAAGTAGGCTTGATTGTGGGGAAAACTCCACAGTTAAGCGTGCTTTAGCCAGAGGAGTTCTATGATGGGTGACCTCTCGGGAAGTCCTGGTTACCGGGTGCAAGCCCCGGAAGTGATGATTGATGCTATGTGATTCATTTCACTAGTTTCAATCCCACTTCTTCACCCTTGTGAGCATCACCCGATGTAATGAGTGTTAAGTGGACTATTCAAAAATCATGAGAAATTAATCAGTTATGACTACCTCTCATGGAAATGGTCATAGATGAATGACTTACTTAACGCAGTTAAATCCCGAAAATGATATCTAATATAATGCACTGCGAAAAACCCCTCATACTTAAAATACAAAGAGTAAAGGGATCTCTACTTGAATGGTTCATGAGGCACAATAGTTGCTAAGGTTTTGCAAATGGGGTAGCAAGCTAAGTGGGCTTGATTGTGGGGAAAACTCCACAATTAAGCATGCTTGAGCCAGAGGAGTTAAGCGTGCTTGAGCCAGTTAAGCGTGCTTGACGCTATGTGATTCATTTCACTAGTTTCAATCCCACTTCTTCATCCTTGTGGGCATCACCCGATGCTCACACCCGATGCAATGAGTGCTAAGTGGACTATTCAAAAATCATGAGAAATTAGTCAATTATGACTACCTCTCATGGAAATGGTCATAGATGAATGACTTACTTAACGCAGTTAAATCCCAAAAATGATATCTAAAATAAAAAATATCTCCACATATTACCATCAACTAATAAGAATATAAAATTTAAATGTTCATGCAATCAAATTGTAAATTTCAAACACCAAATCTACACTCAAATAAATATACTAATTATTAATTACTAAACTTCAAAACATGCTCAAACTTTCCTAAAAAGTGTATTTAAACGTTTATTACATCACCAAAAAAATATGATCTCCAAATTACAACCATTGTTAAGTTAAAATGCCAAAAGAATTCAAAAGTGCAATGTAAAGAATCCAAATTGTTTGAATGAGGAGCTAAGCTATTTTATGAGCTAAATCTTTCTTTAAAAGAGAGGAAAATCTATTTAGTATATTATGATGTTAGAAACATAAAATGAGAAATTAAACGATGTCACTTAGTCTTTGCTCATCGTGTACTTTATATGAGAAATTAAATGAGAAATTTTATATGAATAATCCCATTAAATTTAATGTTTTCAAAAAATAATTTATAGCTGCCTTTTTGGATCATGCATCTAATTTCACTTTTATAAATTTTTTGCATCATGCATTTACTTGCCCTTTAGAAAGGAAAAGATAAATGAATTCACACGAATTCCTTAATTCGTACATAATTTGATTTTAACAAAACATCTATCGAAATCATTTATCATATCTTTTTATAACTTCAACGCATTTATTACTGAAAAGTTTTTATTTTTTAATAATAAATAACATAAATATAATTTTAACACGAGTTACTTGATTAAAAGTGTTAGTGTTACACTGGTTAATTAATACATTAACACAACCATGAAACAAAAAATAGCCGTAACTGTAACTATGCAACATTCAATGTGTAAAGTGAGACAGCCCTCCTCTTATATTTATTCAAACGCCCTGCCCTGTAACTCCAACCCCTGTATTTGGGGCAATTCCTCAACTACCTCCGCACTGCAGTTTTGTACATTTCCGGGCCTCAACGTTCTTCAACAACATACAATTCTGGATACCTTCCAGCTCTTCTAACTCGGAACACTCTCTAACCTCTACTTTCTTAAGATTTGTCAGCTGCCCCAATTTCCTTATGCTCTTCAACTTCACACATTCACTTGCATCCAACGACATACAATTCTGGATACCTTCCAGCTCTTCTAACTCAGAACACACATTAATCTAGTAGTTGAAGATTGAACAGTTGCCCTAATCAAAGCTCTGCATTCAACTAGCAGGATCTGTTGGAGATTGGTTAAATTAGCCAAAGAATCTGGCAACATGTCCAAAGCCGTCCAGTGAATCAGGTTGATCCGTTGGAGGTTGATCCTCTTCAAAGCCTTGCATTGCAGCTCGTTCTGTTGTAGGTTTGTTAAATTACCCAACGACTCTGGCAACCTCTCCAAAGCGTTCCACCCAATCTGGGAGATTTCTTGGAGGTTGGTTAAATTACCAATGGAGTATGGCAGATTCTACAAAGCTTCGCACCAATGCAACCGAATGTGTCGAAGGTTGGTTAACTTACCAAAGCACGCAGGCAGTGACTTCAGCTCTGAGCAACATAATAACTCCACGGACTTTCGACTGTAGAAGACAGAATTCTTCTGGCAATTTTGTGAATGAAGGTTGTAATTATTTCCTTGAGGATTCATGACCAATTACAATCCGTTCCAGGTGCAGGTGCTTCAGCTTCCCTATAGACTTTGGAATGCTGGAGAGCTGAGCATTAGTCTCCAACTCGCGGAACTGTAAAGATGCCTGCAAAATATAGACACAATGTGTTTCAACAGTAAAAAAATTAGAAATGAATTATCATTTTCTATTTATATTGTTATATTTTTTCAAAGGAAACTTTTGCAACATATTAGAGACTCTGTACTATATTATTAATATTTGAATTGTTTTTAGTGATTTTTTTGGAGTTTTTTTTGTGTTGGAATCCTATAAAAAAATCTGAAGTGAAATTTTGATTTTTGTTATTTAAATTGGTTTTTTGACGGTATATATGGATCCAGCACCCTAAAAAACCTATAAAATATTTGTATTGCCCAAGTTACTTATCAAACTTCTGTTTTCAATGTATTTAACCGAATTTTAGAAAAATTAAACCAAAAAAATCCACCAAAAATTCTTAAAAAATGACACTTAAAACAACTAGATTAATATCAATAGCTCATAAACACAAACTTTAATTTAACAGATCTTAATTCACCTGCGATTCCTTTTCCCACAATGTTTTGAATTTGCTCCCTTCCACTTGCAGGACCCTTAAATTCTTCACTTAAATTAATGAAGACAGGGAAGAGGAGGGACAATTTTTCCAACGCAGGAATATGAGTCTTGGAAACTGCACTTTTGTCAAAATGCGTTGCACTAGAACATCTTCAGTATCAAGAAGTTGCAACCTCCTCATACGGCTGAACACATCATACTCATCATCAACATTATTGTATTCACTCTGATTTACTCTAATTCCTCGCACTGATACTACCTGCCCATTGTTTAAACATGATAATGATTACCCATTAACTCTTCAAAATTTATAGAGAAATTAAAATGATGTAAAAAACTACTTAGTGAATGCTAAAACAGAATCAATTTACCACAGGCTTCTACGAACTTTTGTACCGAAAATTCAAATGCTGGAGGTGGATGTGGCCGGTTGAAAGAATGGAAACAGAAAAGTTCAAGAGAATGTTGTGCACAGAGGCCAGTTAGGATATATATTGAAGACTCTTCAACTCCTGAGCTTATGAGAACATCTCTATTCCTAGATGTAACCAGTGCTAAGCTTAAGGTGAAGTGCAGTTTGATCAGGCAAAAGTTCATAAACTTGATCCGCCTTATCTACATTATCCAAGATTAATAAAATGTTAGGAGATGAAACATGCTTCTTCAGAATCCCTATTCCTTCATCGACTCTGACTATTTGCTTATCCCATCCGCTCAAGCTCCTAACAATTTCTGTCTGTAACAAATTTAAAGTGCCCCTATCTGCCTTATCTCTGACATCATATAAAAAACAAGATTTACTATAATGGGATCTCTTCCTATTATAGAATTCCTTCGCCTGCGTGGTCTTTCCTACACCACCTAACCCCAAGATCCCCAAGATACGAGGTTCTGTCGCTTCAAAAAATTGTATTTTCTAAATCCATTACTTTATCATCCAAATCGGTTGGATATTGAGCAGCGTGCAGGGCTGGTCTTTTAACATTTTTCAAGACCCCTTCAACAACCTTTTCTACTAGACCCCCCTCGTCGCTGGTTATTAACAAGAAACAGCTAGAACTAATGAGAAGTCTAAAACTCTATGGACATATTATGTAACATGAAATATAATATCCAGAAGGGAGCTTGAGTTCTTACCGGTTAAGGCTTCTAGCTCCAAACCGCTTATTCCTGCAACATGAGAAAGAGCATTTCTCCAATTTTTAATCGTAATGGAGTCGTATAGTAGCTTCACTTCACTTGTTTCAGGATCAAATGTAGTCCTCTTTTCTAATTTCTCCAGGGTTTTAGCATACCCTCCCTCTTTGCCCTTTGTCCACAGAAGCTCAGCAGGCTTTACATGGTAAAATACTGAAATTATTGGAGAATTTGACTCCAACATTTTGACGAGTTCATCAAGACACCATTTTGATTCTGCATATCCAGTAGACAAAATGACCACATGGACAGAGGCCGATCATATGGATCCTTCAATCTGAGAAGTTATATAGTCTCCCCGTTGCAGTTCAGGCTGATCCAGAAAGACTAGTGATCCATATGAACAAATGCGCCGGTAGAGATGGCTAGCAAAAGTTTTCTTTACATCAAGACCACGATGGCTGATAAACACATCGTACACTGAATTAGCAGTGGCGGGGGGAGATGCAGCCATTACCGATCTGAAAATAGAATGGAGACGATGTGAAGGAAGTTCGATGGTACCGAATTAGGTTGCGATAAATTCTGTAGTGTGAGAAGAAAATAAATTCTGACAAAATTTGCAATTGAAAACATTGAACTGGAAAATATGGGAACAAAAAACGCTAAGAGTGTGCACAAAAAATTGAAGACATTAAACCCTAGAACGATCAATATCCCCACCAGAAAATACAATAAACGAGGCGCTCTCCAAGAGACGTGTTTTAACGCGTTTTCAGTGACATCAAGACGATCCCTATCTGTGTAGTGAATATACAGGTATACCAGTAGGTGGCCTGGCCCTAACCAACTAAATGTAAAGATGTGCTATCTCTCTGTGTGGCGGTGTGAATATGGTATACAACATGGCCCCATCCAAAGTAGATGGAAAGATGTAAAAATATGTACACGTGGCAGCTAACAACTGGGTTTGCCGCACATAGAAAGCAAAAGATGCTCTGCCGCCTCAATAAAAGCAGAAGCCGACAAAATATGGGGTTCTGGAAACGAGGGATTGTGTTCTCCACACACCACAAGCTTTTCCATCACCGCGTTTTCACTTTACTTTTTCGTGAAACTTCGATTCCTCGAACTTGGGTTTAGTCTTCCCTTTTATTTTTGGGTTACCGTTTTTTTTACGGGTTACAATTATTTTTACGCCACTTTTATTTTCATATTATTTGTAAAAAGCTTTTACATTGTCATAATGGTATAACATGGAATAAAATTTTACACGTTTGCAAAGGACAAATTATTTTGAAAGTGATTCTTCAAAGCTTAATATGGGTCATCATTTATTCTTCGTTTTCTCCTTTTTCTCAAGAAAGGGTGACGTTAGTGTTTATTTTTTAATGATTTGTTATTTGTATTGGGTAATTTAATTGGGATTATGGTGATATGAAGTATTATGTAAATTAAGAGATTTAAAGTTCAAATCTTTTTTGAATATCCTAGTCTATGGAGAAGATAATTGTCACAGACCCATATGTATAATGGTTGTGGTCGAAATCGATCTCGTGTCAAGTGAGTATGTGCCCAACATAGTTGTCTTCTTCAGTTGTTGACCAAAATTGTTCACTAAAAACTATATATCCACCTTATCTTTTACATATGAAAATTCTTACATAATTTATTCTATATGTGTGCGAAAAGACTCCACAATATTTAGCAAAAATACATAACATTCAAAACATGACTAATTTTCCTAACCACTTGCTTCCATTTTCTCTAGTTCACCAACTACTTGCTCTTTTGTCGCCACTTCCATCTGGTGTTGAGAGGGGACTACTAGAGTTTGGTCCTAAAGGCTGTTGGGATGGTTTTGTTCAGAAGTGCTTGTAGGGGGGGGGCGGGACCGGGGCCGAGGACTGAGAGGCCATAAAATTATTTTAAAACTCCAACAGTCGGTGTTTCCATCGTAACTTCAATGCCATCCACCTTAAAGTTCAAATTGTCCACTTTCTTTTTCAGGTTCTCCACCATCAGCTCAAGGCACTCCATTTCTTTTCACTAATATTTTGTATATCAATTGAGCAAGGTGAAGTGTGATCGCGCTTATAAGTTAATTTTTTCTCCATGCTTCAACACCGTGGCCAAAATTGCATCCATCATGGTCAACAGATGGACCTTGTTTTTATTACCACCGTTGTCTTGACTCGAGAGGCCATGTTACCAAATATTGAGGCTTTAACATGAAGCATTGAGCATTTCAGGGATGAAACCCTTCTTTTATAATGTCAAGAGCCTTCTCTAATCACATCTACATCCATCACTTCAAATTTAATGCCTTTGTCCAGCATCTGCATCATCGATCCACTATATCCTTGCACAAAATCCTTCATCCAACTTACAGTTACGGTTATACTGGAAAGGTTTAATACTAATGGAATTTTGGCTTGCCAATCCATCATTTTCAATTTAATACTGTTGGGCTCTGACCTCTACTTTTCATTTGGCATGGATTTCTTCCTCTCGCTTTCCCAACTGGGGGACTCTTCCCAACAAGACTTCCTTCTCGACGCACGATCCATATGTCTTATCATTAAACTAGGATTAGTGCCTTTCATAATTATGCTAACTATTTGGTTGATCTACTTGGTTAGGCTTTTAATTAGCCTTACACTGCTAATGAATGACACTTTGGTATTCATGGTATATGGATTATGGAGGTGGAGTTATGGTCCTGGGAGAGGATCCCTTCCCCTAGTCCCGCTCCTGTATTGGCCCACTCATTGGCTATTGAGTTATTTTCTCTTTTTATGTGATAAAATATGATGGAATCAAATTTTTAGATCTGCAACCATATTCTTGCAATTAATGAAGCCTGATCATTCCCCGGAGATCTCTTGGATTGATGGAGTCCTTGGATTTTTATCATGGAGTCTCCAAAAACAATGATATGCCACATTCCTTTTGCTTTGGCTATCCTTATCCCTTGTCATAATGCTAAAGCTTATGCTTGGTTATATTTGTTGTCCAACCTAATCCCCAAGAAAATGTCAACTCTAATTCTCCTTTACGGTTTTATATGAGCCCTCCCACTCGAGCCTCCCCAGATTTAACAAGTTCTCAAATTTGTATTTTAAATTCAAATGTGGAGTTGAGTTGTTGGTACGATGGATAATGTTTTATCTTTAGTTAAATATTTTTATGATCCAGGTGGATATTGGTGGCCACCCGCCTATTCCACTTAGGGCCCCACCATTGTCTCTTTCAGTTTTTTAGTTTCAGCACAACTTACTATTTTTAGTAGTTTTTCGGGTCCTGAACTTCCGGAGCCTTTTTGAGGCCCTAAATGACGTTTTTTGGGAAAACCGGGAGCAACATCGGTCGACCAATACTGCTCACTCAAAATTTGTAGTCCTTGAATAGATCTTTCTAATGAGGTATGGTTTGTAGAAATTATATAACTGATATGTTATATGTCTAAGATTCACCTAATCATACACTATTTGACTTCATGCACAATACAGAATCTATTCCACCATTGATCATCATATGCGGAAATTAAATCAATTGCATGCAAACATTAAAACCATAAAAATTCACACACATTAACACAATGATTTATGGGAAAGATTAAAGCTGAAAACCCCCAACTATCTGTACAATATATGTCATAGAGATCATGTAACAATCATCATACAAATCTTCTCACAAGCTCTCAGTACAATCTCCAATCGCTACACACTAATCAGGTCCTGATCTAGCAAATCCATGCACCGATCCTCTGCCACCTGCTAGCCTGCCTCTACTGCGCAATCCATGCTGAATATGGGCTCTGAATGAGTTCGAATCCACCTAGCTTGCACTATGCAATCCTCATTGGTATCTCCATCAATGTGTGGTGCAAGATCATTCACCAGTATAGTCACAACTGATAGTCACACTGCTCTTTCACCTACCTCTCCACTAGTCTCCACTGAAACTGTCCATGCACTGTAGTTAACTAATGTATTCTTCAGTTGATTAATGAGTTAATAATTAGTGAATTAATTAATAATTAATTCACACCACTCTCACTAGTGTATCAATCAGTTAGACTAGATACAACTAGCTCAACTGTGTCTAATTGAGTTAAACTGAACACAACTCCACCAATTACTTCTACAACTCCACCAAACTCTGTCACATGAGTTCTATCTAAAGTCTCCATGCAATAGCTTCACTTAACCCTCAGGAATAGCGTAATTCCTTCTGTCAGCTCCTGTGCCACATCTGTGCACTTAACTGAAGTGCTCCAAGAGAATAAGATAATGTTTATAGTCCAAATATTATTAAGAGCTAATAATATTCGACATATCTATTTTTAGACTGGCAATCTAAAAATAGATTCCGCCTAATATGTCTAAAAATAGAAATCCATCTATTTTTCCAACTTGACCAACCATCCACAAATAGCATCCTGCAACTCATAGAATATGATCGACATGTCTAAAAATAGACATAGTATAAAAATAGACTGTGCGCCAAAAATAGCCTGCGGGCCCACTTAGTGAAGGCAACTTCTTTCCACTAAGCTCATCATCTTGTTGCAATCTCAACACTCCCTCTCAACAAGACAGGGATTATCTGCCACCCCGATCCTGCCTCTATGGTATTCGAATTTGCTCCTGGTTAGCGCTTTCGTCAAGATATCAGCATCCTGATCCTCCGTAGGAATGTAAGAAAGTAATATGATCTTCCGTTGCACACAATCTCTGATATGATGATACCAGATGTCAATGTATTTAGATCTATCATGAAATACTGGATTAAGCGAGAGTTTAATGCAACTCTGATTATCACAATATATCACAGTAGAATCTAAGTGTGAACCGAACAACCCGACCAGGATCTTCCCCATCCATATAGCCTCGCATGTAGCCAAACTTGCTGCCATATACTCGGCCTCTGCTGAATTGAGTGTCACGGATCTCTGCTTCCTGCTGTACCAAGAAACTGCTGTCGACCCGATACTGAAAATCCCTCCAGATGTGCTCTTTCTGTCCGTTGGGCTCCCTGCCCAATCTGCATCCGTGAAGCCACACAGCTTCACCTGATCCGACTGTCTGTACCAAAGTCCATATCCCGATGTGCCTCTGAGATATCTCAATACATGCTTCCCGGCCTTCCAAAAGAGCTTGGTAGGCTTACCATAGCTTGTGAAAGCTGGTTAACAACATAGCATATGTCGGGTCATGTATTGACCAGATACATGAGCGACCCCACCAACTGTCGGTAAACAGTGGCATCCACTACCTCTGCCAATGTGGCATCCTCTTTCCTCCAACCACCAGGAAGAGGAGTGTCGATAGGCTTGCAGCCATGCATGTTGAACTTCTCCAGTATCTCCTGGGCATACTTGCCTCGAGACACAAACAGTCCATCACTGCGCTGCCAAATTTCCAATCCCAGGAAATAATGAAGGAGGCCCAAGTCCTTCATCTCAAACTCTTTTGCAAGATCAGCCTTGCATGAGAGTATCAACTGTTCATCACCGGTCATTATCAAATCATCTACATAAAGTACAATGATCAACAACTTACCCTCAACCACTATCTGGTACAGGTTGGGATCCACCTCGCTCTTGGTAAAACCAAGTTCGGTGAAATAATTGTCTATCCGTGTGTACCAAGCATGAGGTGCTTGTTTCAACTCATATAGCGCTCTTTTGAGCCTGCACACATGTGACTCACTGCTGAAGATCTCGAAACCTTCGGGCTGCTCTATGTACACCTCCTCCTCAATGACTCCATTGAGGAACGTAGTCTTCACATCCATCTGATGAAATTGCCACTCCATCTGCACTGAGAGAGCTAGGATGCTTCGTATGGAAGAATACCTTGCGAAAGCTGCAAAGGTTTCCTCATAGTCGATCCCCTCAATCTGTGAGAAGTCCCAGGCAACAAATCTTGCCTTGTACTTCTCGATGCTCCCGTTAGCTGCTTGTTTCACTTTGTAGATCCATCTCGAACCTACCACTGATTTCCCTTTCGGCCTTGGGACAATCTCCCATGCACTGTTTCTGACAATCGAATCATACTCTTCCACCATGGCATCTACCCATGCAGGGTCCTCCACAGCTTCCTCGAAAGAGGATGGCTCTGTCAAGATACACTTTCTCATCAGAGCCATGTATCCAATATATCGGTTAGGTGGTTGTCTCTATCTGCGTTGTGATGTAGGTGCTCCTACAATCTTCTCTGCATCAAGATTCAGTCGCTCAGCTTCTGTAGTCTGCTTCCGCCCTCTGATGGTTGGTGCTGCATGAGTGGTTTCTTCCACTCCATGAACCTCCTCTTGTGGCTGATCCACATCCTGAGGCTCATCTTTAGGAATTAATAGCTCCTCATCTACATGCAAGTGTGGCTCCCTCTCAAGCGAACACTTCATGGCTTTCTCCTCATGAAATTTGATATCCCGTCGCACAACAGTCTTCCGACTGTCTGGAAAATACACACGATAGTTGTGGGGTGTATCAGTGTACCCCACAAATATCCCAACCTCTGCGGTTAGCTCCAGCTTCTTCCTGGCATCCTTCGTCACATGAATGTAAACAGGTGAGCCAAAAATCTTCAAATGAGAAATATCAGGCTTCTTACCAAAAAACGCCTCCTCGGGTGTACTCATGCCAAGTACTCTGTGAGGACAACGATTTTGCACATAAACCGCAGTATTGCATGCCTCATCCCACAAGTGTATGGGAAGGCCCTGATCATGCAACATCACCCGTGCAGCACCCACGATCGTTCTGTTCTTTCGCTCCGCGACCCCATTCTGCTATGGGTTATGAGACGCTATGAGCTCTCTTCGAATTCCTTCTGCACTACAAAAGTCCTTGAATTCGCCAGAGATGAATTCACCACCATTGTCACTCCTAAGAGCCTTCACCTGCTTCCCTGACTCTTTCTCCACCAGTGCCTTGAACTCGCAGAACTTAGAGAATGTCTCGCTCTTTTTTTGCATGAAGAAGATCCAGCACTTCAGAGAAAAGTCATCAACAAATAGCACATAGTATTTGTGCTTTGCTGTCGAAGCTACTGAGAAAGGTTCACACACGTCTGTGTGAATTCTCTCATGGATCGTCGTGGTGCGACTATCCTTCTCGTGAAAGGTGGCTTTCACAAATTTTCCCAAAGTACATCCCTTGCACTGATCTGACTACGCAAGTGTACCCTTGGGAAGCTCGATAGAAATCTGCTGCAAAATTTTCAAAGCACCATGGTGAAGATGGCCCAATCTCCTATGCCATAGCTCGCCCTCATCCTGGCTCACCACTCCTTCTGCCTTGCCTGCCATTACTGCGCAACCATCTACCTGCAACTGATAAAGGTTCTTAACTCGAACCCCTATCCTCCGGGTTTCACCAGTTGCCTTACTGTGCAGGAAAGCCTTTCCCTCGCTAAAGACAACATCATATCCCTTGTCTTCCAACATGGCCACCGAGATCAAATTCTTCTTCAATCTTGGAACATGCATGACATCCTTCAATATGAAAGGTTTACCAGAATCCCTCTCAAAGGAAATGGTCCCGATACTAGTCGCACTGTATCTACCATCATCGCCCATCGCGATGTGCACTCCAAGATCCTTCTCATCCAGATCACTGAACAAATCTTTGTCTTCGGTCATATGAAAAGACGCACCACTATCAAGAAACCACACTGAACCCATCACACTTGAGACCAAGCATGTGATCAGCAAAAAATCCAGCTCAAACTGCGAGGCTAAGGCCTCTCCAGCTGCAGATCCAGAAGCCTCCTTATTTTTCTTCTTCTGTGGACAATTAGTGACGTAATGTCCATGTTAGTGACAGTGAAAGCAATTCACCTTGGACATGTCCTGCTTCTTGCCTTTCACACCAGATTGAGAAGTATTTTTCTTTCTCTTCCCCTTCCTTGGTTTGGCAGCCAAAGCACAATTTTCTTCATCTTCATTCTTCGATGAAGATCCGTCCCTGGTACTCCGCCTTATTTCCTCCTGCATAAGATCCGACCAAAGTCGCTCCCATCCTGGTAGTTTCTCCCGACCATTGACAGAGTCCTCATAGGAATGCCAACTCTTCGGAAGCCCAAGGAGAGCCAAGCTCACCAAGTCCTCTTCATCTACAGTAACCCCCACACTTCCGAGCTCATCCCTGCACTAGACAAACTTTGTGAGGTACTTGGGTATACTCTCGCCCTTCTCCATTTTTATTTTCCTGAGCTTATCCTTGAGCGCCAACTTCCTCTGGTCGCTCTTGCTTTGGAACAAGTCTGTCAAAGCTTTCCACATCAAGAATGGAGAAGCTTTACCATGAAGGCTGGACACTATGTGATCCTTCACACCTTCCAATAGAATCCTTCGACATTTTGTTGTCTTCTTTTGCCATGCGTCAAGTGCGGCAGCATCGTTAGAAGCAGGTTTTGGAATTTTTGCATCTATGAACTCCTTCAACCCATTATCCTCCAGCACCACCTCCATCATGTCCTTCCATGCAATATAATTCGAGTTTCCCTCAAGGGCATACTCCAATCGCAATCTGTTGAAAGACATCTCAACTTTGATACCAAGAGAACACTACTGCAAATTCGAATTCCACCAGCACAAAACTCAAAAGCTTCAATGCTTTGCAATTGTTCCAATGATCAACTATCCCTCTGATACCATGTAGAAATTATATAACTAAATCTATTCCACCATTGATCATCATATGCAGAAATTAAATCAATTGCATGCAAACATTAAAACCATAAAAATTCACACACATTAACACAATGATTTATGGGAAAGCTTAAAGCTGAAAACCCCCAAATATCTGTATAATATATGTCATAGATATCATGTAACAATCATCATACAAAGCTTCTCACAAGCTCTCAATACAATCTCCAATCGCTACACACTAATCAGGTCCTGATCTAGCAAATCCATGCACCGATCCTCTGCCACCTGCTAGCCTGCCTCTACTGCGCAATCCCTGCTGAATATGGGCTCTGAATGAGTTTGAATCAACCTGGCTTGCACTACGCAATCCTCATTGGCATCTCCATCAATGTGTGGTGCAAGATCATACACCAGTATAGTCACAACTGATAGTCACACTGCTCTTTCACCTACCTCTCCACTGGTCTCCACTGACACTGTCCATGCACTGTAGTTAACTGATGTATTATTCAGTTGATTAATGAGTTAATAATTAGTGAATTAATTAATATTTAATTCACACCACTCTCACTAGTGTATCAATCAGTTAGACTAGATACAACTAGCTCAACTGTGTCTAACTGAGTTAAACTGAACACAACTCCACCAACTACTTCTACAACTCCACCAAACTTTGTCACATGAGTTCTAATTGAAGTCTCCATGCAATAGCTCCACTTAACCCTCAGGAATAGCGTAACTCCTTCTGTCAAATCCTGTGCCACATTTGTGCACTTAACTGAAGTGCTCCAAGAGAATAAGATAATGTTTATAGTCCAAATATTATTAAGAGCTAATAATATTCGACATATCTATTTTTAGACTGGCAATCTAAAAATAGATTCTGCCCAATATGTCTAAAAATAGAGTCCATCTATTTTTCCAACTTGACCAACCATCCACAAATAGCATCCTGCAACTCATAGAATATGATCGACATGTCTAAAAATAGACTGTGCGCCAAAAATAGCCTGTGGGCCCACTTAGTGAAGGCGACTTCTTTCCACTAAGCTCATCATCTTGTTGCAATCTCAACATGGTTCGCGTCAAACGGAGATCGTATGCCAAAGTTACGTCCCCTGAAATTTGAAACACTAATTTACCCAAACGGGGCCCATAGTTTTGGCGCTTCATCTCCTAGGATTAGGGTTTTCCATTGTTTTTAAATAATAAATAGGCCTTCGTGCCTCATTGTAACTCAGTCCAGAGGCCTGTAGCCGCCACATCTCTTCTCAGAGATAGCTACCAATGCCCTAGCTAGTTTATTTCCTTTCTATCTGTAAGAAAATTTCAGTTCTTTGATATTAATGAAATGAAGTGTTATTTCCGCTGCATCTTTGTATTTATGGTTATATGTTTATTCTATTGCGTTCCTGCATAAATCTGGATCAGTGGTATCAGAGCAGTCTGCTCTTTCTTTGTTTTTCTTTGCATGTCCCCAACGTGGTCAGGGTATAAGGAGTTAGGGCTCGATATGGTGGAACCTTTGCAAGATCAGCCTCGCAAACCCTGATGGACACCCATGGGAGACGAAAAGAAAGATGAGGGAGCAGGAGATCCTATCAAAATATTGCTCGAGGAGGCCCTCGAAAAACAAAGGAACGTGATGATGGATAACTTTGCCTAGATCCTTCAATGGATGCCCACCGACAGTGCATCTGCATCCAGCAACCACTCTGGAGGTGCAACTCTCTTTAAGGTATAAGTAAATTTTGACATTCCCATATTTGAGGGTCAAATAGATGCAGATGCCATAGATATATGGTTGAATCTATTAGAAGGATATTTCTCAGTTCATGACTTTTCCGACCGTGAGAAGATTATTTTTGCACACCTCAAAGCTACCCCCCATGTCAAGGAATGGTGGGAAACCTACTGTGAGAAAAAGGATGAGACAGAACCCTCTCTGTTCTCAGCCGTACCCACTGGGAATTATTTCCGAGACACCATCAAGGAATAATACTATCTCGTGGGGAGCTATGAGAACAAGTACATACAATGGACCATGCTGCGACAACAAAGGGATCAAGATGTGCATGAGCTAACGAATCTTTTCCATACCTTGCGCACAAAGTTGGGTATCAAAGATTCAGATAAAAATCTGGTGCAAAAGTATCGCAGTTGTATGCACAGATACATTTAGGAGGAAATGGAGTTCCTCTACATCTCCTCGCTTGGTATGGCATACCGGTACGCTGCCAAGATTGAGCAGAAATTCAAACAGAAGAAGCGAGACTTTGGATCTGCAAATCAAAAGCAAGGGAAAGGTGCTCCCAAACCGCAGAACAAAGGACAAAGCCAAGGCATGGCGGCTCAAGACAACCTGTCAAAACCACAAGCAAAGAACAACACCCTAAAGCCAAAGAAGGACACCGGAAAGTGGTGTGAGTTCCATAAGAGCTCCACTCACAACACAAGTGAGTGTCGGGCCAAGCAGTCGTTGGTGTCCGAGATGCGGGCTTCTGAGTCAGATGCATGCTTCGACTCTGAATCAAAACCTGACAAGGGGAATGAAAAGGGGAAACAGATTATTGATGCAGAGCCCAACGACACTGTTGCCACTGCGAAGATCCAGAAGGAGGAACCGGAAGATCCAGAGGAGGAGGAACATCTCTTCCACTCCCATATGTGGGTAAAGGGCTCCCTGGTATAGTTCATTGTCGACAATGGGAGCCAAAAGAACCTCATTTTAGCAGACACCATGAAGCGGTTGGGCTTGCCGACCACAGCCCGCCCACATCCATACACCACCGGGTGGCTTCACTAAGGACGGGATCTCCACGTCAGCTAGTAGTGTCGCCTTCCCTATAGCATCAAGCCCTTCATGGATGAGGTATTATGTGACATTGCTCCTCTTGATGTTTCTGATGTATTATTAGGACAACCATACTTGTGGAAGCGTCACGCTGTGTATGAGTCCTGGGCTCGCGCTGTTATTGTTACTTTGGGAAATAAGTTGTACAGGATACCAGAGGTACCACCGCCTGCCACTATCTCTTTGGTTACTGCAAAACAATGCAGTAAGCTCATTTCCCAAACCAGGAAATTTGTTTTCCTGATGATCCGCCCCCACGACAAGAAGAAGACTATGGCCACGACCTCTAGACAGGGCTCCTTTGCATGACAACAACAAATTGACAAGGTTGTGGAGGAGTATGGGGACATATTCACCTCACCCATAGGGGTTCCTCTGCACTGTCAGGTCAAGCACCCGATTGATCTGACCCTAGGTGCGCCGCTACCCAATGGACCGATCTATCGGCGCTCTGTTCGGGAGAACGATGAAATAAAGAGGCAGATTCAGGAGCTACTATAGAAAGTATCACATCTAGCCAAGTTCATCACCCTGTGGGAGCCCGATCGTGTTGGTACAGAAGAAGAATGGGACGTGGAGACTCTGTATTGACTATCGGGTACTGAACAAGATCACTGTCCGGAATAGGTACCTGATCCCACGGATTGATGACCTTCTGGACCAACTCAAAGGGGCGAAATATTTCAGCAAGATCGACTTGAAGTCTGGGTATCACCAAGTACCAATCGAACCCTCCGATGTGTGGAAGACTGCCTTCAAAGCCATGGAGGGCCGTTTCGAATGGCTGGTCATGCCTTTCGGGTTGACAAATTCTCCCGCAACCTTCACGAGGTTGATGGACGACATCTTGCGGCCATTCACCAACTCATTTGTAGTGGTGTACTTGGATGACATCCTGATCTTTAGCCAGACTTGGGAAGAACACCTCCACCACAACCGACAAGTCCTCCAAACACTGTGGCAGCACAAGTTGTGTGCCAATTTGGAGAAGTGCACTTTTGGCATGACTCAGGTTCAATATCTGGGATAAATTATTGATGAAAGGGGGGTGCATGTGGATCCAACCAAGATCTTGTTGAAAATGGCAACAAGAAACAATGAAGGAGACCTCCTGAAACATCTTTCCTGATCCTAGTTGGAAAGTGATCACCTAAACTAGGTGGGGACCACACATGTGATTTTTGTCGAAAAGTCTATTTTTAGACTATGTCTATTTTTAGACATATGGATCATGATCTATGAGTTGCAGGATGCTATTTATGGATGATTGGTCGAGTTGGTAAAAATAGATGGACCTCTATTTTTAGACATTGGGCAGTTTCTATTTTTAGACTGCCGGGCTAAAAATAGAACAGTAAAATATTATTAACCCTTAATAATATTTAGACTATAAACATTATCTTATCCTCTTGGAGCACTTCAGTTTGATGCTTGGATGTGGCACATGCAGCTGACAGAAGGAAATACGCTTTTCCTAAGGGTTAGTTGAGCTATTGCATGGTTGACTTGAGTTAGAACTCATGTGGCAGAGTTTGGTGGAGTTGATGAGACAGTTGGTGGAGTTGTGTTCTGTTTAACTTAGTTGAACTAGTTGTATTTAGTCTAACTGACAAATATACTAGTGATGAGTGGTGTGAATTAATTATTAATTAATTCACTAATTATTAACTCATAAATCAACTAAAGAACACATCAGTTAACTGCAATGCATGGACAGTTCAGTGGAGACCAGTGTTAGAGGTGGGTGAAAGGGTGGAGTCTACTATCAGTTGTGACTATAGTGTGCATGAGATTTGCACAATAATTGGAGGATATTTCCAATGATGATTACACATTTAAAGCCAAGGGAATTCGAATTCATCCAATCCATTCTCTCATCTTGGATTGCGCAGTAGAGGCAGGCAAACAGTGGAGGAGTTTTGAACCCGTGACTTGTTCAAAACTGAGTTAGTTTGTGTGTAACTTTTGGAGACAGTACTGAGTACTTGTGAGGATTATTGTAATGAGATTGTTACATGATTCTTCTTCATTATAATATACAAACAGTAGGGGGTTTTCAGCTGTAACCTTTCCCCGGTATACATACTGTGTTATATGTGTTGAATTTCTATGTGCGCATGTGAATGTTTTCAATACCGCTTGTTGTTTTTATTTCCGCATGTGATGATTAATGTGTAGAAGAGATTATGTGTTATGTATGAAGCTCAAATAATATGTGACCAGGATAATCTCGGTGAATAATTCAGAAAATTATTCAAATTTCTACATGGTATCGGAGCTATATTGATCATCAGATCTATTACGGTGATTACAAACTTATTTCGGTAGACAGAGTCTGTAAGCGGGCCAGGTAGCCTCTGGATCCATCCTTTCTCTGAAAGGTGATATATCCAGTAAATGCCCCTACAGTCGATCTCTGTGCTAGAAATAATTTGTTCTCACGAATTTTAGATCGGAAGCGGTGGAGTTTGGAGCTGTTGGAATTTGAATTGCAGAATTGTTTTCTTGGTGTCAAAAGCAAAGATGTCTTTCGTCGGATTGCGATTGGAGTATGCCTTGGAAGGCAGCTCGAATTATATTGCATGGAAAGATAGGATGGAGGCAGTGTTAGATGACAATGGGCTGTTGGAATTCATAGAGAAATAAATTCCAAAGCCTACTTCTACGGATGCTGCTGTGATTGAAGCTTGGAAAAAGAAGACAGCAAGGTGTCGAAGGATTCTGTTGGAGGGCGTGAAGGATCACATAGTATCCAGCCTACATGGTAAAGCTTCTCCATTCTTGATGTGGAAATATTTTATAGAATTGTTCCAGAGCAAGAGTGACCAAAGGAAGTTGGCACTCAAGGATAAACTCAGGAAAATAAAGATGGAGAAGAATGACACTATTCCGGTATACTTGACAAAGTTTGTCCACTGCAGGGATGAACTTGGGAGTGTAGGAGTTAGTGTGGAGGATGAGGAATTGGTGAGCTTGTCTCTCCTCGGGCTTCCGAAAAGTTGGCATGCATATCAGGACAGTGTCAATGGTCGGGAGAAATTGCCAGGATGGGAAAGACTGTGGTCTGATCTTGTGCAAGAGGAGATAAGGCGGAGTACCAGGGATGGATCTTCATCAAAGGTATCTGATGAAGAGGATTGTGCTTTGGCTGCCAAAGCAAGGAAGGGGAAGGGCAAGCAGAATTATTCTCAATCCGGTGCGGATGGTAAAGAGCGTGACATGTCCAAAGTGAAGTGTTTTCACTGTCACGATCACGGACATTACGCCACGAATTGTCCACAAAAGAAGAAGAACAAGCAGGCTGTTGGAGCTGCAGCTGGTGAGGCTCTTGCCTCGCAATTTGAGCTAGAATTATCATTGATCGCATGCATGGTGTCTAGTGCATTGGGATCAGGGTGGTATTTTGATAGTGGCGCTTCCTTTCACATGACGGGAGATGAAAATCTTTTCAGTGACTTGGTGGAGAAAGGTCTCCAGATGCGTGTTGAGTTGGGCGACAATGGACGATACAATGCGACCGACATTGGTACCATAACCTTTCAGAGGGAGTCAGGTAAACTCATTCTTTTACAAGATGTAATGCATGTTCCAGGTTTAAAGAAGAATTTGATCTTAGTCGCAATGTTAGAGGATAAAGGTTATGAAGTTGTCTTCATTGAAGGAAAATTTTTCCTTTGGCACAAGGCAACCAAACAAGTCAAGAAGGTTGGGATTCGAGCAAAGAATCTCTACAAACTTGAAGTAGATGGGATGTCTACGGAGCTTCCTACTGTTGGGAAGCAGGAGAAAGACATGCAACTGATGCTTGAGAGGGAGCAAGTTTTGCATGCAGCTGATAGTGAACCTCGGGATGTGGAGCAGCCACAAGAAGAGGATCATGGAGTGGAAGAAACCACTCATGCAGAGAAATTTCGTGCCAGATGGGCAGAGGGAGTGCATGCAGCTATACCACCAGGTGAGAGGTGGGGCGACATGCATGATTAATCCTAAGAGGAGATTTCTGGGTAGGATTCATGAGATGGTGTGGATCTCATGAGTTGAACCTGGCTACGAGGTGCCCACAGCGCAGCAGTAGCATGATCAGTTGGATTGATGCAGGTAGATCAAAGTGACAACGTCTGATACTGGAGCACGGTTCAGAGTTGATAGCAAGTGCAAAGTGCATGGGTGCAAGAGTTCAACAGCACAGTGGTTCCTGATGACATGTGCAGTTGGTACCAGCAGAAGTCGAAGACTTTGATGATAGATGCATGGAGTTGCATGGCGCATCAGACTGATTGAGTTGATTGGAGCCTATTCAGTTTCAAAGGGTGCATGGAACATGCATGGAGTTGCATGGTGCATGCATGAGTTTGCATGGTGCATGCAAAGGGTGCATGGCGAATGCATGGAGTTGCATGTCGCATGCATGGAGTTGCATGGCGCTTGTGAAGGTTGCAGGGCGAATGCATGGAGTTGCATGTCGCATGCAAAGACAGTCCTTTCTTGTTGAGAGGGAGTGTTGAAAATGGAAACAAGAAATAGTGAAGGAGGCCTCCTGAAACATCTTTCCTGATCCTAGTTGGAAAGTGATCACCTAAACTAGGTGGGGGACCTCACAGGTGATTTTTGTCAAAAAGTCTATTTTTAGACATATGGAGCATGGTCTAGGAGTTGCGGGATGCTATTCTTGGATGATTGGTCAAGTTGGTAAAAATAGATGGACATCTATTTTTAGACATACAGGTCGAAGTCTATTTTTAGACTGCCTGTCTAAAAATAGAACAGTCAAATATTATTAGCCCTTAATAATATTTGGACTATAAAAATTATCTTATCCTCTTGGAGCACTTCAGTTCGAGCTACAGATGTGGCACATGCAGCTGGCAGAAGGAAATTCGAATTTCCTATGGGTTAGTTGAGCTATTGCATGGTTGACTTCAGTTAGAACTCATGTGGCAGAGTTTGGTGGAGTTGATGAGATAGTTGGTGGAGTTGTGTTTGGTTTAACTTAGTTGAACTAGTTGTATTTAGTTTAACTGGCTAATACACTAGTGATGAGTGGTGTGAATTAATTATTAATTAATTTACTAATTATTAACTCATAAATCAAATAAAGAACACATCAGTTAACTGCAATGCATGGATAGTTCAGTTCAGACCAGTGTTAGAGGTGGGTGAAAGGGTGGAGTCTACTGTCAGTTGTGACTATAGTGTGCATGAGATTTGCACAATCATTGGAGGAGATTGCCAATGAGGATTGCGCAGTTAAAGCCAAGGGAATTCGAATTCAACCAATCCATTCTCTCATCTTGGATTGCGCAGTAGAGGCAGGCAAACAGTGGAGGAGTTTTGAACCCGTGACTTGTTCAAAACTGAGCTAGTTTGTGTGTAACTTTTGGAGATAGTACTGAGTACTTGTGAGGAGTATTGTACTGAGATTGTTACATGATTCTTCTTCATTATAATATACAGACAGTAGGGGGTTTTCAGCTGTAACCTTGCCCCGGTATACATACTGTGTTATATGTGTTGAATTTCTATGTGCGCATGTGAATGTTTTCAATACCGCTTGTTGTTTTTATTTCCGCATGTGATGATTAATGCGTAGAAGAGATTATGTGTTATGTATGAAGCTAAAATAGTATGTGACCAGGATAATCTCGGTGAATAATTCAGAAAATTATTCAAATTTCTACAGATCCAAGTCATTCGGGATTGGCCAGCCCCAACCACTATAACGGAGCTTCGCAGCTTTTTGGGTCTTGCTAATTTCTACCGCAGATTCATGTTGGGATTCTCTCATATCACTTGGCCCTTGAGTCAAGTCACCAAGGGAGGAGCGAGAGAAAAATTATTTTGGTCGGAATCTCAACAGAAGGCGTTCACAGAATTGAAAAATCACCTTTGTTCTGCCCCAGTGCTCACATTACCAGACTTGCAACAACCATTTGAGATTGAGACAGATACCTCTGACTATGCTATTGGGGCAGTTCTTACTCAACAGGGACATCCAGTGGCATATCATAGTGAGACATTGTTTGACACAGTTCGCAAGTATCCCACTTATGACAAAGAAATGTATTCCATTTTGCAAGCTTGTTGACAATTGAAGCATTACATTTTGAGGAAGGAAACAATCATCCACACATACCACCGGCCCTTGCAGTTCATATAGACACAAGGGAAGTTGCAGAAGGATTGCCATCAGAAGTGGTCCACATATCTGCAACAGTTTCATTTGAACATCACGTACAAGAAGGGTAGCACCAATAATGTTGCAGACTACCTCAGTTGACCACCGATTGTGGCTCTCACCACTGTTCTTAACTCTTGTGGGCACGAGACTTCTGATTGGCTGCTTCTCTACGAGAGTGACCCAAAATTCGGCCACACATACAAGGCACTCTTGGGGGGTATGCAAGTTCCAAATTTTCACCTCCAAGATGCACTTTTATGTCACCTGGGACACCTTTGTGTTCCTTCAAGTGAGCGTGCCAAGATGATATGGGAAGCACACTACAGTCGAGTCGTTGGGAATTTCGGGGTCGAGAAAATAGTGGCAGTACTGCAGAATTATTTCTATTGGCCGAACCTTCGAAAGGATGTCGGGAAGCACATCAGATCCTGCACTGCTTGCGCCATTTCCAAACCGACCATCAATAAGCAAGGCCTATATACTCCGCTACCTACCCCTAGTCGACCTTGGGAATCCATCTCCATGGATTACATGTCAGGCCTGCCTTCTACTAAGCATGGAAATGATTGTGTTTTCTTGGTCGTCAACACGATTCTCGAAGATGGCCATTATAGCGGCCTGCAAGAAGAATATCACAGCATAATCCACTGCTAAACTCTTCTTTGAACGAGTGTGGGTGCACTTTGGGATCCCACAGTCTATCATATCAGATCGGGATAACAGGTTCCTCAACACATTTTGGTCCAGCCTCTGGTAAATGCTAGACACCAAGCTCACCAAGTCCACAACTTTCCATCCGCAAACAGATGGCCAGACAGAGGTCGTCAACAGAATGATTGTACACATTCTGCGCATGTACAATTCAAAGAATCCACGCACATGGGATGAGAGCCTCCCCTATGTACAACACAGTTATAACCGGGCTCTTCACAGATCAACCGACCACAGCCCCTTTCAGGTGGGCTTGGGATTCCAACCATTATGTCCCATTGATGTAGCCATGCCATTTGCAACTACTCAGGCCAATTCGGCTCATGTCCAGTCTGAAGTTGACAAAGAAAATAGCTTCATCGAGCGCATTCAGCACATCCGCCAACAGGTTCATGACATATTGGACAGAGCCAATGCTAAGTATAAGCAATGCCATGATCAACATCGGGTGCCACACAACTTCCAGGTGGGTGACAAAGTGTGGCTACATTTGTAGAAGGAGCGCCTCACTAGACCCCACTGCAAGCTTCGCCTGCTCTGATACGGGTCGTACACCATCACCAAGGCTGTAGGGAACAATACCTTCGAGCTCAGTATTCCACCATTCCTTGGTCTGCACCCTGTATTCAATGTAGACTACCTTCATCCCTACTTCTCACCTCTACTGGACACCTCCAACATTGCAGAAGAACTCACACCAAAAGAGTTAAACCCTGACTGCATGGAACAAGCCACCACAGATCATATCATGGACATGCAAATCAAGAACACTCGCCAATAGAAGATCCAATTGTATCGGGTTGTCAAAGCTGGCCAACTCCTGCACCAAGGCAAGTGGTTCACCAGGGACCAAGTTCAGCAGAAGTTTCCTCATCTCGTGGAGGAACTCAACGCAATGGCGACCATTGCTTCCTAAGGGGGGAGGAATGATCCAAGTGGATATTGGTGGCCACCTGGATATTCCACTTGGGGCCCCACCATTGTCTCTTTCAGTTTTTCAGTTTCAGCACAACTTACTATTTTTCGCAGTTTTTCGGGTCTTGAACTTCCGGAGCCATTTTGAGGCCCTAAACGATGTTTTTTGGGAAACCCAGGAGCAACATGGGTCTACAGACCGATGTTTCTCACTCAAAATTTGTAGTCCTCGGATAGATCTTTCTAACGAGTTATGGTTCGCATCAAACGAAGATCATATGCCAAAGTTACGTCCCCGGGAAGTTGAAACACCAATTTACCCAAATGGGGCCCATAGTTTTGGCGCTTCATCTCCTAGGGTTAGGGTTTTGGATATTTATGGTTTTCCATTATTTCTAAATAATAAATATGCCCTCGAGCCTCATTGTAACTCAGTCCAGAGGCTTGTAGCCGCCACATCTCTTCTCAGAGATAGTTACCAGCACCCTAGCTAGTTTATTTCTATTCTGTCTGTAAGCAAATTTCAGTTCTTTGATATTAATGAAATGAAGTGTTATTTCCGCTGCATCTTTTTATTTATGGTTATATGTTTATTCTATTGCGTTCCTACATAAATCCAGATCATTTTATATATGAATTCAATTTAAATTTAAAGGAATAAATAATTCAATTTTTGTGTGATAATTTTGTTCATTTAAGCTTTATTATTGTATTTTATCTCTAACTCTTTTGCATTAAATTTGTTATAGCAATGCATTTGGTTTGAAATTCAATAGGCTTCAAAGGATTAAGGAAGAGACCATGAAAGATAAACTATATGTTCTTAGGTTTTATATCATGATGCCAAAGGCAATTCTATAAAGAAAATAAAAGGAAAAAATAAGCATAGTCACGAAAGGAAATAATAAACATAATCATGAGAGAAAAGTAATTGTCGTGTCATAGTGTATGTCAAATCTGTGACGTTGAGCATGCACGAAGGTGCACCTAAGAGGTTAAAAAATGAATATGATCAAGGTCATGTAATGAGTTGTGCGATGGGACTATTGAGATGGGCGATATGTAATGGCAAGAGCACCTGCACCACCATATGGGACGAGGCTTTCGATCATGCGTTGAAAATAAGTAGCCTGCCAATGGGAATTAAATGAGTGAGGGTTGTATATCCCTACCATTATATTTTTGCAGGCCAGTGATCCAACCATGGGAATATACAACCCTCACTCATTTAATTCTCATTGGAAGGCCACTTATTTTTTTCCTTCAGTCATGTCGTGGAATGATGGGACTGCCCAATCAAGGGTGTGGTCATTTACTCAACGAATGTGCATGAGGAGATAAATGTGGACATCATGCATAGATGCAATAGGTGCCAAGGAGGAAAGATCAAGGGAACCATGCGATGCAATGGGCACCACGGTGGAACGACGTGTGAAGGACATGAATGTTGGACAGACGAAACAATGCAAGAGTGTGGGTGAACAAGTGGACCGTGTGACCAAATGAAGGTTGTCCCATGCATGAAGTTGGGTCAACCCAACTAGAGGAACATAATCATTCGGTGAGCCAAGCACATATGAGTATGGAGAATCGAGTGGAGAGGAAGGAATCCAACTCGAAAAATAAACAAGAAGGAAGTCAAATGCAAAAGATAAAGAACCATAGAGAAGGAAAAATAAGAGGAGCCAAAGAGGACGATGAGCTAAGGCTGACTTAGATGATCCAAGAAGATAAGCGAGTTTTCTACAAAGGTTTCTAGGCAGGCCAAGTGGCCAAGTTTCTACTAGGCTTCGTTTCTAGTTAATTACAAGCTACATAAGCTGACACAAGATTTGGTTGAGTTGTTTATATTCTATTGGATGTGCAAGTTGTGGGCTACACGAATCAAGGTTGTTGTATAAATTTTGAGGTGCATTATGGCAATGAACCCTTGGAGTTCGACCCAACAAATCGTTGATGTATTTTTGAAGTTGCACACTAAAATTTTGAAGTAATTGAATATTGTGGGGAAGATTTTTTTTTTGGAGTTCCCCTCCTCTTGTATATTGCACTTATACATTATTGTTTTTGTTCATTATTGTTGTTACATTATGACGTATATTGTTGAAGAGAATGTTATTAATGAAGAAATATGGTGAATGAAGTAAAATTGTCGGAAGTTAATAGTTGAAATATTTGTGAAGGGCTACTGCACTGAACTTAGATAAAGTACTAATTATGCAACTAAGTTATCAAGTTCGTATACAAGGTGCATAGACTAGAGGCATAGTTCGGGTGCTAGTAAGCTTAAGTTGGTCAAACCATTAGGATGAAAACACTTTGGTGCTACAAACCTCCAGGGACTTGGGGAAGTTATGGTCACAGATGTGCTTTGGGGCCATGACGAATGGTATTAGAGCATATTGAAGACGAAGATAGTAATACAATTGATCCTTAATGATAGTTGGTATCAGAGAAAATTGAAGACAATGATACAACTATCCCTTTGTAACATTTAGTATCATAGTTGTTTGGAGTTGAAGTCACAAGATACAACTGTCACTTCAGGATAGTTGGTATCAGAGTTGTTTGCAGGTGAAGTCGTAGGATATAATTTCCACTTCCTGAGAGTTGGTATCAGAGCATACTATGAATGAAGTCTTTGAGGTAGATATGGAGGTTTCTCAACATGATGTTGTGGACAAGAAGATCGTAGACTTGGAACGATGGGTCATTTATCTGACATAGGTTGTTCACAAGCTAACCAATGAGGACAATTACATGCAAGAAAATATTAAGGACATGATTCAAATATACAATAAGCAAATAGAAGAGTTCGAGCATGTTGCGAACTTGGTCATCATAAGGATCAATCTGAAGGAGATGTACATGAACGAATGGATGAATTAGAAGAGATTGTAAGGTAAATTTAAATGATGAAAGATGATATCAAAATTTTAAAGAAGGTTATTGGGAAAGGTTCAGTTGGTAACTCCATCTATATAAAGATCAAGGGACTGGAATCGTACAATGTTGAAAGGAACACAAAGATTTTAGGAAAGTTTATTTGGGATAGGAGAAATACTTTGATTGTTTGGGGGTAGCTTTTGATGAAGTGAAGATAATAATTTTCATGCCATTATTGACGAAGGATTTTAAGATGTGGTGGAGAAGACATGCGGGAAGGTTTCCTTGGGAAACATTGTGGATGACATTACCACATGGGGAGGATGAAGGAGGCCTTGATAGCTCACTTTGGACTACAAGATGAGACTTGTAGTGAAAGAACCATGGTGAAGGAATAAATAAGACAAGAATAATTCAAGCATAAATTTGGGAGTATTCAAGTTTGATCTTGGAATTTCTAAACATGGCTGAGGGACCCAAGTTGTTTAACTTTCTGATTGGGTTGAAAATGTGGACAAAAATTGAAGTGAAGATGTAAAAAGTGAAAACTTGAAGAATTCATTGTTTATATAGAACATATTTTGCATTACCGTGGAGGAAATATGTAAGGGTAATAATAGGGTGAGAAGAATACGAAGGATAGAGGAAAGGAGAATTATTTTAAGGAATATGGATAGAAGTTATGTGGACATCTAAAAGGACATAAACTGATGGTATGTTGGTGATGTGATGGAGAGCACATGGTGACGCATTTTTCATTGAGGTAGAAGGTTGCAACATTGCAATAAGCCAAGAAGGATGAGAGGACACAAGGTTCTCATGGATATGTTGGAGTCATGCAGGTTTTGGGAGCTGCTACCATGAAGGAGGCTACCTTGAAACATGATTTAGAAAGGAGAAAGCTTAATTTTGTAGAGATAGATGTTGTTAGGAGATATTTTATGGCTATGTTGGATAGTGGAGCATCTCACAACTTCATGAAGGAAGATGTGGATAGGAGGTTGGGTTTGGAGTATGTCTTGACCCATGCATATTTCAAAGAAATGAATTCATAATGAAGCAAAGTCCTTGTGATCGTGGAAGATGTTTAAGTGAAGATTGGAAGTTTGAAAGTGAAGGTTGACATCACGATCATTAGGATGGATGAATATGAGGTTGTACATGACATAGATTTTAAGGTTGATCAATAGGTTGTGCTAGTATGACACCGAGGGAATTATTCATTCATGTAGGAATGGAAGAGCCTGTGATAATTCCTACAATAGGAGCCATGGTAGGAGAGTGCAGGATGACAAGCATTTTTGCAGAGATAGGACAACAATATAATGAGCTTCATGGGAGGTTGGATCCTGTGGAGTACATGTTAATTTAACATACAAAGTGGATTAATACATTGTCAGATGGTGTCATGACTTTGTCAACTAGGCCAGAGATAATGGATGTAGAGACATGCACGAGTGAGTGCAAGGTCGTTGAAGAAGAGAAGATTGATGCCCATACTTCTACTACTAAGGAGTGTAGGAGATTAGAGGAAGAAGATGTTGACAAGTGGATTGAGATGTTGGATCAAGATGAGGATGTCAATGGAGGAGCGCATGGGGACTAGGGTGAGGTTGTGGAGATAATTATACCAGGCCATGGTGATATTGCCTTGATGGAGTTGATATAAGAGAATGGGGGTAGGTTTTACTATCAACATTTGATGAAGTACATTCCAAAGAAGTATGGAGGATTCATACTGAGGATGAGGGGATTATTAATGATGATAAGCAATGATGGCATTATGATGGGGAATGAAAAGCCATATGACTTCCCTACTACATTGTATTGTTTAGCACACAGAGGAGATGGGCTCCCAATTTTTTGCTCAGGATGGTGAGACCCCTTTGGAGGTGAAGTGCCATTTAAGGGTACTGCATGATGAGAAAAGTTAGAGGAGAGTTCATTTGATAATAGGATGTGATGATGGTTGCATATATTGGGGTGCATGTGTTCTTTTGGAGTTGTCTCTATGATCATATTAGCTATCTAGTTAGTCGGTTTCATGAGGGGATCCAATACATGTTCTAATAATTTGCTTATCCCATCCATTCAAGCTTCTAATAATTTATGTCTGCAACAAATTTATGGGTTACCATTATTTTTATGCTAGTTTTACTTTCATACCATTTGTAAAAGCTTTTACATAAAAAAATTTACACATTTGCAAAGTACAAAATATTTTCAAAGTGATTCTTGAAAGATTAATATGGGGTAATTATTATTATTATTATTATTATTAGAAAGGGTGAGATTAGTGTTATTTTTTTAAGGGTTTGTTATTTGTGCTGGGATAATTTAATTGAGATATTGATGATATGAAGTATTATGTAAATTATTTGAGATTTAAAGTTTAAATTTCTCTAGAGTCTCTTGGTCTACAGAGAGGAGGATTGTCATAGACCCCACAGGTATAATGGTAGTGGCCGAAATAGATGTAGTGCCTAGAATCCACCCCATGTCACGTGAGTATGCGCCTAACCCACATGTCGATTCCTCTATATGGAAAAAAAATAATAATAAATAAATAAAATAGCTATTGATTGGTATATGTTTAACATACTATTTTAATTATCTATATAGATATGCTCTTAATGATCTATCCAAGATATATAGATCTATTATTTTGGAGTTTATTGAATCTTAATTAGATTTAAGAATTTTTTCAACAATTGTTTTTTCAAAATTAAAATGTGGAGTTGAATTATTGGTATGATGGATAATGTTTTATCTTTAGTTAAATATTCCTATGTATAAATTCAACTTAAACTTAAAGAAATAAATAATTAAATTTTGGTTTGTGTTATGAATGTGTTCATTTGAACGTTACTATTGTATTTTCTCTCCAATATTTTTGCATTAAATTTATTATAGCAATGCGTTTGATATTAAAATGAATCTTTGAAAGGATTAAGGAAGATTTTAAAATGAATCCTTGAAAGGATTGAGGAAGAGACCATGAAAGAGAAATATGCGTGTTTAGGGTTTATATTATGGTGTCAAAGCCAATTTTCTAAAGAAAATAAAAGTAAAAAAAAAAATATAGATGAAAGAAATTATGGTGTCATAGTGTATGTCAAATCCCTCGGCTTAAGCATGCACGAAGGTGCACCTAAGTGCCGAAAATTTGAATATGATTGAGATCATGTGATGAGTTGTGTGACAAGACTGTTGAGATGGGTGACATATGATGGCAAGAGCGCCTGTGCGGAGATATGCGGCAGGGTGTTAGATCATGCTCTGGAATGATGGGACTGCCCAACTGAGGGCATGGTTGTCTGCTCAATGAAAGCACACAACATATAATGGATGAGGAGATAACTGAGGACGTCATGTAGTGACGCGACAGGTGTTAAGGAGGAATGATCGAGGACACCATGTGATGCAATGGGTGATGGAAAGGCAGAGCAGAGGAAACACAAATTAACAAACACAATACTAATATTGTTTTTTTGCTCTTCTATTGGTCACACAAACTTGAGACTCACATACAATTATCCATAGAGTTGTGACTCTTGGCTTTCACACACACTTGATTTGACTTGACTTGAATTTTATTACAATGAACCCAACATGGGGTATTTATACTTTTCAGCTAGTGACTCACTCAAAATAACTTGAACACACAAACACACACTATATTTGACTTTACCCAAAATAATACTTAACTCGAACTCACCCAAATTGACTCGGTTAACTCACACTCTAAATATGGACCACACTTAACTCATATTATCTCATCATGCATCACTCAATTTTGATCTTGTTAGGCCTTCATGTAGGATTAATTATTGTTTCCAACACTTCCCCTTAATTACAACTGTATGATTCAACATAACATGACTCAAACATGACTCAACTATGCCTGCTAGGATTACAATATAAATTGACTCAATCATCACTCAAACATGTCTATTGGTTCATGTCTCATCTAGGCTTACAATGGCTCAAAATTTTGACAATTTTGCATTTTCTTTTTCGTTTCTTCCAAATTATATATCCTCGAAATTGCTTTATTCTTTGTTGTGCTTTGTTTCCATACACTCCATATTTCTTCACTTGTTGCTGCTACACTTTTCTTTAACTTATCTTTTATTTTTTCTGAATCTATCTTCTACAGTTACCTCTTCAACAATTCTTTCACTCATGGATTGTTGCCACAACTCTTCATCTTCAAACTGTCTTGTTTCCACTTCTTCTTGCAATTCATATTCTCGAATTTATTTTTTCCACATTTCTTGATAGAAAAACCTTATCTCTTCTTGAATCCATTTCTAAAAAATTGTTTCAATGATTTCATCTTTGTCTTCAAAAACATCCATCTCTTTCTCTTCACTTTCATCATCAGGTATTACTACCTTTTCTTGTGCCCTGCACACTCAATATCAATGTTAGAAATATCTTATTTATGCTATGCATTGAGAGCTTACTTCTTTGCCTTATCTTCCACTCCTTTACAAACCTTTGTTGTTGTAAATAGGTTGTCTTCTACTTGGATTTGAGACACAAGTGGGCTTCTCTCACCAATAACAACAGATCAATGTGTTCTTTTTGTTGCATCATGTGCAACCACTCATCAGCAGTTAAATTGTCTTCATTAAAGTTAACATCAACATAATTTTAATCCAGTCTATTGTGGGATCTTCGAGCATGCATGTGCTCATTAGCAATTTCAACTTCACAAAATTCATTAGTTGCAGTTGGATTCACCAATGCACATATTACTTTGTAGTCATCATCCACATATGTTTCATCATAGTGGGATTCACCATCCACGTTACAGTGGATTCCTTAAACATTTATATGCTCTTGTTTTGCTTCATACACAGAGGCTTCAACTTATCTCTCTGCAATATTTGTTGTGTCTTCTTCATCCATATGCATGCTTTCATAATGGGTTTCACTTTTATAGACTTCACGACCATCATCCACTTTTAGAGTGAGATTCTCCAAGCTTTGTTGTCTTCCCATAGTATTTCTCATCTACTCTCAGATCTATAATAGACTCAACAAAGTGTGACACATCTTGTTTGTGCATGTCACTCCCCCTTGTACCAAATCCTTCTTCCAAGATCTTCCATGCTTCCATGGAAGTTGTAGCTTTTGCTACCTTGCACAAAAACTTCTCATCCAATCCCTATTTTATAAAATCCAATGCTAAAGCATACTTCATCATATGGGTTATTAGACCGATACTCAATTAACTCTTTACCTCGAAGAAAAGTTAGCAATTTGATAACCCAATGATAAAAATATTTACTAATAAACATAGGATGTGGTAGCAGATCAAGGCTACACCAATCACCCCTGGTCTCTTCTTCGTTTTCTGTTAGACTTCTCAGTTCCTCGGTGGAAACTTGAACCTCTCTAACCATGGCAATGATCTCTGCCACCTCTTTCTGATTCTTTTTCTTAATCTGCTTCAATCTCGCTTTTCAAGACTAATCCAGAAAGAATCTTAATCCATATGAACAAAGGCACTGATAGAGATGGCTAGAAAAAATTTTCTTTACATCAAGACCACGATGGTTCATAAACACATCATAGCATGAATTAAAAGCAGTGGAGGAAGTTGCAACCATTACCAATTGGAAAATAGAATGGGGGTGCGTGAAAGAAGTTCGATACTGCTTAAGGAGGTTGCAATAGTGGATATTAGGTAGGAGTGTGAGATGAAAATAATTTCTGACAAAATTTGCGATTGAAAACAATGAACTCGAAAAAATTGCAAAAAAACACTAATTGTGTGCACACAAATTGAAGACATTAAACCATTGAACGATCTATATCCCTATTGGAAAATACAATAAACGAGTTGCTCTCCAAGAGGCATGTTATAACGTGTTTTTAGTGGCATCAATGAGACAACCCCTATCTCTAAGTATCGGTGAAGTGAATATGGTATACAACTTGGAACCATCCAACTAAATGTAAATGTGTGCTATCTTTGTGTGTAGGTGAAGCGAATATGCTATACAACTTGGTAACATCCAAACTAAATGTAAAGATGTAAAAATGTACACACGGAAACCAACAACTGGGTTTGCCGCACATGAAAAGTAGAAGAGGCTCTGTCACGTCGATAAAAATAGAAGCTGAGAAAATATGGGGTTGTGGAAAGGAGGGATGGAATGTGGGTTCCCCACCCACCACAATATTTTCCATCACTGCATTTTTACTTTAATTTTTCATCAACCTCTGATTCCTTTCACGTGTGTTTCGTCTTTTATTTTTAATGGGTTACCATTATTTGTACGCTACTTTTATTTTCATACTATTTGTAAAAGTTTTTACATAGTCATAATGGTATAACATGGAATAAAATTTCACATGTTTTCAAAGTGAAAAATATTTTGACTAAGTGATTCTCAAAAGCTTAATATGGGGTCATGATTATGGTTTTTTTAAGGTTCAAAAGGTGAGTTTAGTGTTAATTTTTTAATGGTTTGTTAGGGGAAATTTAATTGGGATAGTGGTGATATGAACTATTAGGTAAATTAAGGGATTTAAAGTTCAAATATCTCTAGACTAACATAGTTTATGGAGAAGAGGATTGTCATAGGTTATATAGGTATAGTGGTAGTCGCTCGAATTGACCCCATGTCATGTGAGTACAAACCCAACCTAGTTGTCGATTCCTCTGATATGAAAAAAAATGGTTTATAATTGGTGTGTTTAACAAACACTTTTAGATATCTATGTATATATTCTCTTGATTATATATGTAATATATGCATAACTATTATTTTGGAGTTTACTTAATCTTATTAGATTTAAGAAATTATTTTCAACAAAATTTTATTCTAAATAAAAATGTTGGTATGATGGATGATGATTTATCTTTATTTAAATATTTCTATGTATAAATTCAACTTAAACCTAACAGAGTAAATAATTCAAGTTTGGTGTGTGCTATGTTTGTGTTCATTTTGTAACAACCCTAGTCAAAAATCCATGTAAAAAGTTAATAAAGGAAAAATAATAACCACAGATATGGGATGCTTTTTCCAAGCTGAATGTTGGGAAAAAAAAATTCTAGTGTGGGTGTTCATTTGGTTTATTATGGATAAGGGAATTGGAAAAGGCAATGACAATGTAATATCCCAAAATGGGAACAACTACACTATTGGGAATAATTTGAGTTATTACCAATGTGGAGCTTCAGAAAATCATGAGCTTGGCAATGTGAGCAGCTCAATAGATGTAAAATAACATCACACCAGCAGATGAAAGAACCTCAACAACAAGATGGCCTATATTCTCTTTTCCGGGTGGGGGAAATGTAACAATATAGAGCATAAAATAGCTTTTTTTTCAGAAAATAACGCTATACAAGTGAGAAATGGGACTTGGATCCCTTAGAAGACATTATATACAACTCACATGCAGAATTAGAGGTGAAAAAAATCACTCTAGCTCATATAAACAGATCTACCCAAGTCTATGCAACTCAAATAAGCCCAAACCCCTCAACCTAGCTCATGCAGCAATTACTGAAGCAAGGAATGCGTTATTCAAATGAGGGTTTGTGCAGAAAATAATGGAAGAAGACTGATATGGAGCTTACATTGATCATAAAGAAAAGAAATGGAGGTTTAACCCCTTATACAGCAGAAACAAGACACCCGTCAAAGGTTTCCGGCAAAATGCATGAATAACAAACAACACTGCAGAAAATAACGCAGTTAATGCATCTCTGTATTATACATGGCTGAATATGACATGAGATAACATAATAATACAAGAGAATGGCCCTAGGCCTTCTTATTAGAACTCCCGGAGGGAAATGAGCACCTCCTCCTCAAAGACTAGTAGAAAATCAAAGGGTGCAACCCTGCTGCTGCTATCCCTGCATTAAAGATGCAGTTTTCTGAAGGGAACTGCATTGTGGCTGAATGTGGATTAATGGCCCCAAGCCAAATGCTGAAATGAAGCTCAAATCCTTCCCTCTTAATCCCTTAAGCAAGCTGATCCAAAGAGAGGATGGAATTCCTGCACAAGAATTCTTTGCACTAAGTAGTGCAGCAACTCCAGCTAAACAGCTGAAGCATGAAATTAGTCACAAGACTAAGATAGATGAATACATGAATGAATCCCTTTGATGCTATGCCTTCCTTTTTATCTTTGGTGAGCCTCCTCACCCCGGACCCCACACAATGTTGAGGTGACTTCCTAGTGAAGCTTCCTCTTTCAAAACTGTGCTACCCTAGCTAGCTTCCCTCCTCTTTGTAGAAGCGCTATTGACTTGGTCAATTGGAACTAATCCACCTGCAATGCCTCTTTTCACACTAAGGGATCTTCAATCCGGTTCTCATATGTGTGTCTAGGCTGATCCTTGTTCACATTGAGCTAGTTCACTTGAGTGATTTCTTCCTCCTCAAGAATGGATGTTGACTTAGTCAAACTTGACTATGTCTCCATCTAATTTTCCCTTGTTCACACTCGGAAGTGTAAAAAAAGCTCCTAAGGTGATATCCTTCCTTACTAAGGTGGAAATCATTCATATTTTTATTGTTCATGGGCTTCCTTACCCATTTATTCCTTTCCTAGGTGAAAGTAGCAAAATCTAATATTCCAAATTACTGTGTGCAAATTTGGGAATATTACAGTCCTCCCCTCCCAAATGTTGCTTGTCCTCATGAAAATGAAAGGATAGGACTGAAGAGCATCCTCTTCTCCCCTGTAGCAACCTCATAAGATGAAAGCTTCCAAATATCAAGGTGCTGCATCATCAACATATCTCTAAGTTGCCCCTCCCAAGTGTGTAAGCTATCTAAATAGTTGGCATTATGTGACAGTAGAACATCCATGGAAGAAAAAATGGGTTTTTTGAAGGTCCTCTTAAAGCACGAGGGCTGATATAAATTGGGATTCATCATCCCCTTTTGAATCTCTTCCCCCCAAACTATCAACCAAACAAAATGAGTCACCCTCCAGATTGGCAACGCATGCAGGATCTCTTCCACCTTGAGCTCATGTAAAATAGGTGGCCTGAAATTCTGAACATGGTAGACAAGAGAGCCTACCCCATGCTGTCTTCCTCTCCACTTAAGATAAGTGTAGAGGATTTGCTGATCTTGGGCTGCCATCATATTGCCATCAAATGGCAAGAAGGAAGCTAGAACTCCAAAGGTCCCTCTCCCAACCTTGTGAATCAAGCTGGCCCAAACCATCTCATACACGATGGACAAGAACTCACCACCATATGGCATCCCATCCATCTCATGGCCCTCCTCATAAAAGAACAAAGATTTTTCTGTAGAGGCCATGTCCTTTCCCATGCTCCCCTTAGAACATGTATTGCAGAAAGTGTGGGGATGCTCCTTCCCCAAGAACACACCCACTCCATGTGCTTCTCCTCCAATCATGCTCCTCATATAGGTAAGAATAATATCAGCAAATAGGATCATGATTAGCATCATAATGAGAGAAATACTGAGGGCTACATATGGTGTTGGAAGGTACCAACAGTCTCCCAAGTGGTCACAGCGCAGTTTCCCCCACTACAGCTTCAGACAATAGCATGGCAAGTTGTCTCTTGATAGATGGCTAGTTGTGTAAGTCACCACATATACCAGCAAGTAGTAAATGGCTGAGTGCATCAACTGAGCATACAAGGGGTAACCAAAAACTTGTCCCAAATAACATAGTAGATGGTTGTCTCCATCATAATAGCTGGCCAAAATTGGTCCATGGTGCCTAAAGAGAAATTTGCCCCTTTGGAGAGCAATACACTACAAGGAAATGGTAAGAGTGTACAAATATTGTGTTGAACAATCAATAAGTGCAAAAATAGAATTCTTACCATGTGATGAAAGCAAGATGGTGACAAGATCCATAGATGAATCCTCCATAGTGGCATGACATACCCATATGAAGAGGAATGAATCACATGCTGCATGAAAATCCTCCTTCTCATGTCTGGAAATCCAAGTCAAAGAGGACACACCGCAATAACCCATAAGTCCATCCACCACTCTAGCAATCTCACCTCCCCTATACCCACCATGTGCATCAAATATGAAGTGATCCTGGGAAAACTCCATCAACAAGCTCATGCTCCAAGGCCTATGCAAATAGGCTCCTGCCAACTCATAATTCCATTCTCTGACATGTTCAATGTCAAAGACTCTTCTCATAATGTTGCCATCTCCTCTCATTGCAACATCATGCAAAATGTGACAACAACTCTGCCCTTGCTTTCTCTCAATCCTCCAAAGCAACAAATGTCTCTGCTGCCTTATCATACCTCCATCACACAACTTATGCAGTGAAAACATAATGACCATACCATCATAATGCATACACACTCCTTGCTGCCCCATGATGCAAGTACTCTGCCCAGTATTCTCCTCCCACATACCCTTGGAAACAGGATATGTCTCATGATGGCCAAACTCTCTCAAGAGTAGCGAACGCAGTTTTTCCTCTTGCTGCCCAGTATCATAGATTTGCAAGTAGCTCTCCAACTCCTTGCTCTCTATCCACATCCACTTATCCATCGATGGATGCTTCCTACCATTCTCCACCTTGGTACTCCTCCAAAGAAGATTACCATCCTCCCATATCAGATTTTTCTCCTTGCATTCTATGGGATGCTGAAATGCAACTCCTTGGAGACCTCCTAGAGAAGATCTTTCACCGATGATCATCTTGAATCCATAAGGATCCAAGGGGGCTGAAGGAAAAGCCTCCTTGTCGCTATCTCTTGAGAGCGTTGTAACCCTCCTCCAGGGTGTTTTGGCTATCTCATGCATCAACTCCCAGATGAACATTTGATTTTGCATGAATTTTTTTGGAGCAAAGTTCACCCCATCATCCGAGTTCATGAATCCCTCCAAAAGATCAAACTCCAACCTCAAGGGTTGTGTGCAACTCATCAGTGATACATGAGGTTGATGGTTCAAATCTCCCTTGAACCCTTCAAGCTTGCACAGCACAGTGCAATCCTGCTGCTCTATCTCAGTAGTAATGTTCGATCCTGGGACATATGAAAACAAATCTCCAAAGTCTTCCATAAAATTTTATGAAATGTTAGGACATGGAAATTTATGCATACCTTTGTGGGCCTTTGGAACATCTTGTATGGCTGCAAGGGTCCCTCTCTTCAAAGTGTTGCCTGATCCAACTGTTGTTGTGGGTGGCTTCCCTCTCATGAATATGACAGCACTGGTACTTGCCTCCTCCCATGGTGGTGTGGGCCTACTCTCCTCTGAACTTTATTCATCAAAGGTGTTAGCCAACTATGAAATTTTTGACAAGAAAACAGGTGGCTAAATTGTTTTTGAGCCTTCAAGAAATACATTTCCTCCGAAAACTTATCATTCTTGAAGCCTTCATGTGTATTTTCCCTTTGAACAATCTTCACTGTTGTTTCCATATAAAGCCTCTCTGTTTGTGGAATAATTTTTCTCAAAAAGGCCTCCATCTGCCCATTTTGTCCCCTCAAAACCCCACTTTTCATCCCCTTTTCCCCTCACAAATTTCCTCTCAAAATCCCTCATTGACCCTTTAAATCATCCTAAAACCCTTTTTAAACCTCATAATACCCTTTGTGGTGGGAGAGAGAATGGCCTGATCTCCGTGCAGTTGTGGCCCAAGACCCCGATGCTCGGTGGGTTTTGGCTCAGTATGGGTTACTCAAGTTTTTAATGAACAACCTATTGAGATCGTAGGATGGGTTACTGCGATATCTGGTCTGTTGCTAGAACAAGAGATGACGCGTTATGGTGTTGCGTCGTAGAGCCATTGTCATCCAATTGAAGACTGAAGTTTACGTTGTGACTGGTCTCCTACCTCAGGGGGAGGCTCCTCCGTATCCACTCCCATCTGGGGGAGTGAACATCCACCGTTGGGCCCAAGATCACTGTGGTCTTGATGCGATCACTCAGGGATGCATCCATTTGAGCTCTGTGATGGAATTGGTTGAGAGGGTTGCCTTAGCAATGATAGTTAGCCTATCAGGGTCGAAAAATCCTCATTGAGTGTCAGGCCCACATATGACGGTTTTACGCCAGCTTCGAACCGATCACATCTTCTATTGGGCTCGATATGTCTACTAGGGCATGGTTACACAGTTGGGAAAGGCCCAGATGGGGGCCATTAAGGCCTTCTCTTATGCGAGTATCCTCTGTAGCATCATGTATGAGAGGATTGTGATGCTCCGGCCTTTTGTGGCAGTGCCCTTGGGTCCTCCGAGGGATCCTAGGATGCGTCAGTGGGAACCTGTGATGCACCGTGGTGGAGGAGGATAGGCGAGTCGCTACTGGGATGCGACGTTTGAGATGTGGTTTGAGTCGAACCCGCATATGTTTCTTGACTACCCATACTCTATGATGGACTTTCGGGGGGACCAGGATATGGGTCTTCTTGTAGGTATGACTTTTCATGTTTTTCTGCATTTTGAGGATTTTTATTATATATAGATCTATATTTATTTGATGGTGATAATGATACTACTTTTGGTTTCTCTTGCAGATGTGGGTTCGGTAGGGCGTCCTACTGCCCGCTTGGTGGGTCATCAGCCTTTGAGGAGGGTCCCACTTGGGGCTGTTCAGGCCCTACTTCGGGGGCTGGGTGGTGCAAGAGGCCCTTCAGGGGAGGGTAGTAGCACTATAACTGCCGACGGGGATGCTGCTCTCCTTGCCCGTGCTGAGGCGGTCGAGGCACGGGTAGCGGTGGTCGAGCATTAGTTGGCTACTGTTAGTGATGGAGGCAGAGGCAGAGGCTCGGGCTAAGGTTGCTGATGCTCGTGCAATAGGTCTAGCTGACTCATGTAGTCGGTTAGAGAGGTTGACCCGAGACATGCCGACCCGGGGTTCCTTTGATGACTTGAATGACGTCTGGTTGGAGACGATGATGGCTTGAAAGGCGCATCACCCGACTTTACACCAAGTGGCACTTGCGGTTGTGGCTGCTGCAACTATATTGACACCAAGTGAAACCATGGGTCCAAGGGACCCACTAGGCGGGGAACATCCCTAGAGATTTTTGTATGGTTAGGGAAAGCACCCATTATGAGGATGCTTCCCTATTTAGGTGACATGTATATTTTTGGCTGACATGATGGTCAGGGATGTGGTTTTTATACTGGGACTCATATTTTTTTATGTATATATGCGAGATGTATATTTTTTCATCTCTTATGATGTGTTTATGTTTATTATTTGTGTTTATGATGGATGTTATGTACTTATAATGGATATTTATGATTTATGCCTTGTTTTTTATGGATGATGGTTTATACGAGATGCATTCCAGTCTAGGATATGGTTATTTATGTGATCGAATGTCTTGTTTTTATTTCTTGGTATATGTGTAAATGTAATGTGATAAAAATGACGACTCAACCATTGTGCATGCAAGAATTTCCTAACTAGGTTTGAATCTCGTACTTCAAAATCTTGGTTTAATTGTCCATCTGTGACGCAATAGAATTTTTTAGAACAAGTCCTTGATTATTGTGATCATCTCAAAAATTTATGTTACATGCATCTTATCTCTAAGGCTGAGACTTCCTACCCTGATGGGTGAATTTTTTTGAGGTAGAGCCCATTGACGGGGTTAACTAGGCATGTACCATCGGGCTTAGACAGGATATATGCTCCTTTGAGGAGGTAATGCTTTATGATGTAAGGACCCTTCCATAATGTTTTGAACTTCCCAGGTCCTAAGGCTTCTTTTGCAATATCGTAGCGGAGGACTAGCTCCCCCTCTAAAAATGAGCGAGGGGTGATGTTGCGGTCAAATGATGCTTTCACCCTTTTCTTGTGTGCCTCATTATTTTAGAGAGACTCTCATTGATTTTTATTTCAACCGTTGCTCTAAAGGCTAGGTATCATCGAGGAGTTCTATAGCTACGTGTAAGTTGGGGATTTCACATTCAATGGGAATCACGGGCCACGACCTCCACTTTGTATACCAATCGCAAAGGTGTGAATCCTGTTGAAGATTTAACCACTATGCGATATGCCCATAGGGTTGAAAATACCATATGGTGCCGGTTAGTTTTATGGTTGTTGACCATACGCTGTAACATCGTTTTGAGCACTTTTTTAACAGCTTAAACCTGACCATTGGACTGGGGTAATATGGAGACGCAAACTCGTGTGTGGATCCTAGATGATGGGACAACTCCTGGAATATTTCATTTTCGAAATGCTTTCGTTGTCGAAGAATAATTTCGTAGGCACACCGAATCGTGCGATGACATGGTTGAAGAGAACCGAGCTACGGTTTCTTCCGTGTTGTCATATGTAGGCATGGCTTCTACCCAGTTGGTGAAATAGTCATGTTAGCCCCCTATGAATTTTTTGACAAGCAAACAGGGGGCTAAAATGTTTTTGAGCCTTCAAGGAATGAATTTCCTCTGAAAACACATCATCCTTGAAGTCTCCTTGTGCCTTTGTCCTTTGATAAACCCCCTCTGCTAATACCCATTATTAAGCCTCTCTAATTACAAAAATTGTGCTCCAAAAGGCTTTAATTTTCCCCTTGTATCCCTGCAAAATGTCCCATTTCAACCCTTTTTCCCTTTTGTCCAAATTCCCCTTTTTACCCCCAAATCTCCCTCCCCTAATCCTTCTAAAATTTCCCAAAAACCCCATCTAAACCATACATAATACCCCTGTTTTGCTTTATTTCCCCCTCTTTCCCCTACCGTTACCCTTCCCTGGCCTTAAAATGCACTTAAAATGGACCATAAACCATATTTTCCATGTGTATGGGTTTAGCACCTTTTGGCCAGCCCCTGAACCGTATTTCCCCCCATGCGACGGCGGCGCTAGAACCAGGTGCCAAGGCAAAAGGCGCTTACCGTATTTGAATATTGGGAGCGTTTTCAGCCGTCGATATATACAGATCGGATGGTCGTCGCGTCCCCACAACTTCCACCATTCAACCCGTTCACCGCCCGTTCATCGCATCTCCACCGTTCATTTACCCGCCAAATCAACGGTCCGTATTTTACCTGCCCGGTGGTCCCCATGCACTGTTCTAAAACTGGCGGTATCTATCGCACCGCCTTTGGGAGGCTGGCGATAGTTTTCATTTCTGAGCGATTCCATTCATCGCCTGACACGTGGCTCCATCACTATTCCAAAACCGCCCCCTCATCGTGCGTTATCGTTCGGTATTTGAAATGGCGCGATATGCATATACACTGTCCGATCTGCGATCGTCCATCCAACGGTCATCTCTCTGCGAAGATGCACGGAAGTTAAACCAAGGCAGCCGTACCCCTGGCCCACCATCCGTCGCCCTCCGATGCATTTTCAGCCGTCGATCTCCTCCCAATATCGGACGGTCCAGATTTGTTTGCATGTTCCATCGTTGACTGCTCCCGCCACGTCACCCTTTCCACGTGTCTCATCGTATTTCTCGCCCGCCCCTGTATATATATGCATTCCAAGGTCAATTTTAATGTTTTACGTTAAAATTCCATTCTCGCCATCCCCGACTGCATTCCGCCAACTTTCGCCACGACCATTTTCCACCATAACCCTGCACTTTTTTGCTATTTCACCAGTCTGCACGACCGTCCTCATCGTCCCCGCTACATTCACCCTCCTCGTGCATGATTTCTTAACGCGTTTTCGTGTTTTGCAGGGTTACAGGCAGCGAAAAACCGCCATGATTTATATTCACTATTGTGGTGGTACAGTTAGCAGAAGAAGCTGAATTTAGAGCCTGATATTATAGGGAAATGTCAGGAAAGGTGTCTGTAACATAAATTTCATCGAAGGATAGAATTAAAGCTCTGCAAAACCTCTCCGGCGCCATTAAAGCACAGATTTCACAGTCAGAAGAAATCTAGAAAGCGACAAAGAGTATCAGTGGAAAAATAGAGAGTTTAAGGCCTGTAATTGCAAATTATAAGCCTTAATCCAATTATTCAAAGGCCAGGTCCCAGAATCAAAGACCCCGTGGATCGCTCAGAAGGTCCAATGCACAGAAAATAATACTATCAGGGTTTCACATCAGCAGAACGTTCTTCCATAAAAGGACACAGTATCCATATTGCTTTTATTCTATGCCGTGTTCTAGGGAGATTTTTCAGCCCTGACAACAGTCCTATGCTACCAGTGCATTAGTTACACAGTATGGCAGACCCTAGCATTATTATTCTGCCTTTTTGCGCAATTCACCAGAACACTGCAGCGAGTACATTAGAGACATACCTGGAAGTAAATTACAGCTGGATGAAGACCACTCCATCTTCCAACGAGTACCAGAGATAAATGCCCAGAATTTAAACTGAATGGAGCCTCGGCCCTCCTGCTGCTTCAAAAGTTTTAATGCTACATTTAAGTTTACATCTACTCCTGTTATTCTTTTCTCCTATAAGAATCCTAAAGAACATATTGTAATGGTTGTTGTTCGGTTGTTGCCGATTGTAGTTAGAGGGATTCAGTTTTGACTGTTAGAACAGTTTTGGGAGAAAGTAGCTGAGTAGTTTGTATTGTAGTAGGCTGGGAGGAGAAGTTTGTATTGTAATAGCCATTGAGCTCAGTGTATGTGACTGGTTTTGCATCAATTAATCAAGCACATTTCTTTGGATCCTGGTCTATTACTACGGGTGATGTTTTTCTATCTTATCGTTTAATTACATTTTCATGTTGTTCATTGTTCTTCTGGGCTTGCATCAGAAATATGGCATAGGATTTACCCTTGTTAGGTACCCTATGTCTCTGCTCTCCTTGCCTTCAATGTTTTATGTTAAATGTGTTATCTAAGGGTTGATTTTAGTTAATTTAACCAGTTTAGTGGATGTCATTGCATGCTAGCTGATGTATGAATTAAATGAATCTGTTATTAGATGTTCTTGTTGGGTTTAAGCTGGAAGATTTTGGAACACTGGGGATTAGAGTTAGCCCTGTCCACTAGGATCCTTGTGCGACCAACTGGCCTTTCTAAGATCCCTTGCTGGTGTCAAAGCATTGAAGGTTCAAAGTCCTTCTCTGATCTACAGACCCTGGCTCTGTTTAACTTATCTCTGTTTTTCCCTTGGAGCATGCTAAAGCTGACCTGGAGTTCAATGACCTCTGGTCAGATCTACAAGCTGCCCCTTTGTCCCTCCTTTGAGAGCCGCCTTTGAGTATGTCCAAGCAGGTCTGGAGTTAAATGACCTTTGACTTGATCTATAGACAGAAATTGGGTTGCTTTCCTTCTTTCACTTTCAATCCTTGATGTTCCATCCCACCATCTATCTAAAAATATCCTTTAGTGTAGATGACTTTCCCTCTGAAAGATTTGGCTAGTTGTTGCATGTAATTACCTTTCATGACTCCATAGCCCAATGGATGGCACTTTCTTGACCTATCCTCTTTGCTGAAACATCCTGCTGTTTTGTTCCTTTTCCTCCCATTACTTTCTCAGTCTATGATCTCATAACCAACCCAACAACCAACTAACCAAATCATTTAAAACCCCCCTTTGTGCTTCATAACTAGCCTAACATCTCATTCTGAGCTTCAAATATATACCGTTCTTTGTTTTATTGGAGAGATCCCTCTCTGGATCCAGGAGGGCTAGATCCTGAGGTCTGAAAGTGGTTCTGATGTTGTCTCATCTTTTGGTCTTGCCAATCTGGCCAAAACATGGGAACCCCAACATAATGGCGACTCCGCTGGGGAATTGAGTGCATTTCACCTTAAACATTCTTAGGCACTCAAAAGACACAGAATCTATGGTTAGATTGGCATTCAATTGCTGATGGTGGACAACATCCTGCTTCAAGCATTCATATACATCCACCTGGCGACTCCACACTCCATAACTCCTAAAAGACCAAATGACTCCACTGGTAGAAGACTCTGAACTGGTTGAGCAGACATAGTGACCTCTTTCTGATTTACAAACATGCTTCCACGCATACAGAGAAGATATGCCCCAATGAGTAGGGAGAATATCCCTGGATTCCCACACAAAATTCCTGAAGTGGACTGGTTAAAAAACCTGCCTATCTTTCAGGGTGAAAACACTGGGGACCCCTTTCTACATCTCATCAAGTTTCATATACATGTGTGGAAATTTAAAGTTGAATGGCATGAAGACTGCCTAATGAAAATGTTCATGGCAACATTAGAAGGAAAAGATAGGGTCTGGTATGAATGGTTAGAACCTCGGAGTTTGTTTTATTTAAGGGACATGCACCAAGTATTTTACAAGAATTATAAAGGAAACTCTCCATCCTTATCATGGGATTGTTGTGATCAATCTCAGAATATCATACAGTACCTGTTAGATATTGATGAGGATTTGGTTAATATGAATCCTGAAGATCTGTTAACAGCCATTCAAGATTTTCATATGCATCTTAGATATCACAAGAACATGGATGAATCAGCTGAGGAAGAAAAAAGTCAAGAGACCATAGACATTCCTCAATATATTCCTAAAAACTCAGATGCTGATCCATCATCCCTTGTAGTTGAGGCTTTAGATGACATTCTGCCTCAAATCCAGTCTTCAAAGGAAATAGAGAGCTGCTACACTTTTGCACAAAGGAACACAAGACCATCTTCCCCTTTGACAGAAGAGGAAATAGATCAGATCATCAATAGACAGCCAGCCTCTGAATTTTTTTACAGATCAGACATCCTTGTCCATTCATCTAATGAGCTTTGTTGTACAGAATTGGAAAGCTCACATGTAAATCAGAGTGAAGAAAAATCTGTTGATAATCCAGTATATCTGATTGGTAGCATTACTTACATTCATGATTCTCCTATTTTTGATCTATCTGATGATGATGTTCTCCAAACAGAATATGATCTTGCAGGGTCATCATTAGTAAATTTATGGGAGGAGAATCAGTTCCCTTTACTTCTAGAAAGTAATGAGCCAATGCGGGCTATTTATGATACTGATGAATAAAGCTTTAAAAGTGCAGAAGAGGGTGAAGGATCTATGGATCTTTGCTTCACTCCATTACAAATCATCAGTAATGGTTTTCACATGATTGGAGGTCAGCAACTTTTCTTTTCAGAAGATGAGGAGGTAAGCAAAGAAGAAATTTCTGAGTAGATTGAAATTAAGGGGCTTTCTCTTGAAAAAGAGAAAGCAAAGGAAAACACCCCTGCTCAAGAATACATGGATCTCTTCACAGAGCTCAGCACATCAGAGAAGAATATATTAGAGCTCCAAGAGGACAACACTTCCATATATGATGAGTCCTCCGATTTAGAAAATGAAGAAGATGAGGGAGATTCTCTTTCTCAAGAGAGTCTTATTCTTGATCCAGTGGAAGAAGAGGAAATCCTGGTTGAAGCCTGCCTGCCATATATTCCTTATGTACATTTCCTGCACACATTTGAAGAAGGACCAAGGGTCTTTTTGAGCAGCATGTTGCAAACAGAAAGAATTTTTTTCAAAGCTATTGTTATTGAACAAAAAGAGTGGGAGCTGCCCTGCCTATCCAGCCTGCTCAAGGAGTTGAGCAAGAAAGACCAATCATGGGATCACTTGATGGACTGGTTGCATTGGAAGAAAATGTTTGTAAGCTAGACTTGTAAATATTCTAGTTAGAGTAGGGTAGGTAGGAAAAAAATCAATAAAGCTCAGTCTGTGAGCATGTAGTTAGTTGTTTTAATTTCTGCATATTCCAGCAAGTTAGACAGTCTAATCCTGGCTTGATTGTTTTCAATTTCTGTCTTAGAATGTAGAGAAGAAATCTGCTAGACAGTTTAATACTAGCAGATATTAGATTAGGTAGAGAAACTATGAGGCCAACAGTCTAATCTGGTCTCATGGAGTAATAAGGGTAGAAGTAGAATAGATTTATTTTCTTTTAAAAAAAAAATATATAATAAAAATGATGTAAAGGGTCTGATAGTTCAAATGCACCCTAGAAGAAAAAATGCTAGGATTGTAGGATGGGTAGGTAGATTGTTTGAGAGTTTTTCTGCTGATTTGATGTCTTCACAATTTGTGGCAGCTGATCCAAGAAAGAAAATGGATAAGTCAAGTACCATGCATCTGGCCTACACCAAAGATTTATTTTCTGAATTCTTGACTCCTTCAAGAAGAAGCCATCCCCATGTGGAGCCACTGTTAGCCCCCTATGAATTTTTTGACAAGCAAACAGGGGGCTAAAATGTTTTTGAGCCTTCAAGGAATGCATTTCCTCTGAAAACACATCATCCTTGAAGTCTCCTTGTGCCTTTTTCCTTTGATAAACCCCCTCTGCTGATACCCATTATTAAGCCTCTCTGATTACAAAAATTGTGCTCCAAAAGGCTTTAATTTTCCCCTTGTATCCCTGCAAAATGTCCCATTTCAACCCTTTTTCCCTTTTGTCCAAATTCCCCCTTTTACCCCCAAATATCCCTCCCCTAATCCTTCTAAACTTTCCTAAAAACCCCCTCTAAACCATACATAATACCCCTGGTTTGCTTTATTTCCCCCTCTTTCCCCTACCGTTACCCTTCCCCGGCCTTAAAATGCACTTAAAATGGACCATAAACCATATTTTCCATGTGTATGGGTTTAGCACCTTTTGGCTAGCCCCTGAACCGTATTTCCCCCCACGCGACCGCGACGCTAGAACCAGGCGCCAAGGCGAAAGGCACTTACCGTATTTGAATATCGGGAGTGTTTTGATCCATCGATCTATACAGATCGGACGGTCATTGCGTCCCCACAACTTCCACCATTCAACCCGTTCTCCACCCGTTCATCGCATCTCCACTGTTCATTTACCTGCCAAATCAACGGTCCGTATTTTACCTGCCCGGTGGTTCCCCGCGCACTGTTCTAAAACCGGCGGTATCTATCGCACCACTTTTGGGAGGCTAGTGGTATTTTTCATTTCAGAGCGATTCCATTCATCGCCTGACACGTGGCTCCATCACTATTCCAAAACCGCCCCCTCATTGCGCGTTATCGTTCGGTATTTGACATGGCGCGATATGCATATACACCGTCCGATCTGTGATCGTCCATCCAACGGTCATCGCTCCGCGAAGATGCATGGGAGTTAAACCAAGGCAACCGTACCCCTGGTCCACCATCCATCACCCTTTGATGCATTTTCAGCCGCCGATCTCCTCCCAAGATTGGACGGTCCAGATTTTTTTGCATGTTCCGCCGTTGACCGCTCCCACCACGTCACCCTTTCCACGTGTCTCATCGTATTTCTCGCCCGCCCCTATATATATATGCATTCCAAGGTCAATTTTAATGTTTTACGTTAAAATTCCATTCTCACCATCCTCAACTGCATTCCGCCAACTTTCGCCATGACCATTTTCCACCATAACCCTGCACTTTTCCGCTATTTCACCAGTTTGCACGACCGTCCTCATCGTCCCCGCTGCATTCACCCTCCCCGTGCATGATTTCTTAACGCGTTTTCATGTTTTGCAGGGTTACAGGCGGCGAAAAACCGCCATGATTTATATTCACTATTGTGGTGGTACAGTGCGCAGAAGAAGCTGAATTTAGAGCCTGATATTACAGGGAAATGTCCGGAAAGGTGTCTGCAACATAAATTTCATCGAAGGACAGAATTAAAGCTCTACAAAACCTCTCCGGTGCCATTAAAGCACAGATTTCGCAGTCAGAGGAAATCTAGAAAGCGACAAAGAGTATCAGTGGAAAAATAGAGCGTTTAAGGCCTGTAATTGCAAATTATAAGCCTTAATCCAATTATTCAAAGGCAAGGTCCCAGAATCAAAGACCCCGTGGATCGCTCAGAAGGTCCAATGCACAGAAAATAATACTATCAGGGTTTCACATCAGCAGAATGTTCTTCCATAAAAGGACACAGTATCCATATTGCTTTTATTCTATGTTGTGTTCTAGGGAGATTTTTCAGCCCTGACAACAGTCCTATGCTACCAGTGCATTAGTTACACAGTATGGTAGACCCTAGCATTATTATTCTACCTTTTTGTGCAATTCACCAGAACACCGCAGCGAGTACATTAGAGACATACCTGGAAGTAAATTACAGCCTGACGAAGACCACTCCATCTTCCAACGAGTAACAGAGATAAATGCCCAGAATTTAAACTGAATGGAGCCTCGACCCTCCTGCTGCTTCAGAATTTTTAATGCTGCATTTAAGTTTACATCTACTCCTGTTATTCTTTTCTCCTATAAGAATCCTGAAGAACATATTGTAATGGTTGTTGTTCGGTTGTTGCCGATTGTAGTTAGAGGGATTCAGTTTTGACTGTTAGAACAGTTTTGGGAGAAAGTAGCCGAGTATTTTGTATTGTAGTAGGCTGGGAGGAGAAGTTTGGATTGTAACAGCCATTGAGATTAGTGTATGTGACTGGTTTTGCATCAATTAATCAAGCACATTTCTTTGGATCCTGGTCTATTACTACGGGTGATGTTTTTCTTATCTTATTGTTTAATTACATTTTCATTCTGTTCATTGTTCTTCTGGGCTTGCATCAGAAATATGGCATAGGATTTACCCTTGTTAGGTACCCTATGTCTCTGCTCTCCTTGCCTTCAATGTTTTATGCTAAATGTGTTATCTAAGGGTTGATTTCAGTTAATTTAACCAGTTTAGTGGATGTCATTTCCTGCTAGCTGATGTATGAATTAAATGAATTTGTGCTTAAATGTTCTTGTTGGGTTTAAGCTGGAAGATTTTGGAACACTGGGGATTAGAGTTAGCCCTGTCCGCTAGGATCCTTGTGCGACCATCTGGCCTTTCTAAGATCCCTTGCTGGTGTCAAAGCATTGAAGGTTCAAAGTCCTTCTCTGATCTACAGACCTTGGCTTTGTTTAACTTATCTCTATTTTTCCCTTGGAGCATGCTAAAGCTGACCTGGAGTTCAATGACCTCTGGTCAGATCTACAAGCTGCCCCTTTGTCCCTCCTTTGAGAGTTGCCTTTGAGTATGTCCAAGCAGGTCTGGAGTTAAATGACCTCTGACCTAATATATAGACAGAAATTGGGTTGCTTTCCTTCTTTCACTTTCAATCCTTGATGTTCCATCCCACCATCTATCTAAAAAGATCCTTTAGTGTAGATGACTTGCCCTCTGAAATATTTGGCTAGTTGTTGCATGTAATTACCTTTCATGACTCCATAGCCCAATGGATGGCACTTTCTTGACCTATCCTCTTTGCTGAAACATCATGTTGTTTTGTTCCTTTTCCTCCCATTACTTTCTCAGTCTATGATCTCATAACCAACCCAACAACCAACCAACCAAATCATTTAAAACCCCCCTTTGTGCTTCATAACTAGCCTAACATCTCATTCTAAGCTTCAAAGATATACCATTCTTTGTTTTATTGGAGAGATCCCTCTCTGGACCCAGGAGGGCTAGATCCCGAGGTCTGAAAGTGGTTTTGATGTTGTGTCATCTTTTGGTCTTGCCAATCTGGCCAAAACATGGGAACCCCAACAAGTCGATGGCTAAAATAATGTATTTGTGGTTGCGAGATGATGCAGGGTTGCAAGTCATAAAGTCCATTCCCCATTTACAAAAGGGATCGGCTACCACAAAGAGACAGAAATAAACTATAACTATGCAACCAACCATTGAAATGCTTTACATTTATATATAACGAAAATCAAATGAATGAACTTTCAATATGTAGAGAGGCCAGTTATCATATATATTGAGGACTCTTCAACTCATGAGGTTATGACAACATCTTTGTTCCTAGATGTAACCAGTACTAAGTTATCAGGGTGAAGTGCAGTTTGATCAGGAAAAAGTTCATAAACCTGATTCGCCTTATCTAAAATTTCATGTTTGTTCCTTAAGTATTGTGTAGATCAACCTTTATGAATTGATATGATTATGGGAAAACTTGTTAATGCTATGAAATATCCCTCGTCAGTATTAAAAATTTGTTTCTTATGTGCATAGGATTTTACCGAGCTTTCATAATATCACAAGGATTTCTTTTGGTGCATTTCAATATGTAATTCCATGAGTAGGTTATAGACATGAAACCATTAAGCACATGCAAGTAAACAACATCATATAGTTAAACACAAGCCATTTGATGAAGGAGTTCGCCCTGCCTGTGCTACATCTCCTTGAATCAACTCCAAGGCATGATTCATTGTTATTATGCTCCAAATTCAAAATGAAGAGCACATCAATGTGATGAACTGAAATGGTAAGTTTCTCCTTAAAAAATAAATGTCTGCAAAGTCCCTTACCATACACTTACTATAAGCAACACATGGGCATCTTACCAAGATCCCTTACTCAAATATGAAGGAGCATCAAATTTGTACTTCAATCACTATAAGTACACCAACAATATTTTTCTCTAAAACACATAAGGAGAAAATATGAGAAAATGCTACAGGACTGTTGCAAAGGCTATTGTTGCCAACATATGGAGGTAGGAAGATCCCTGCAAGATCATAACCCATCTCAAAATCCTCCAAGAACTAGCTCAATATCTGAATGATCCATACACCCTCCTATTTCAAAATACAATTTGAAATTGAAGATGTGCTCTAAATAGAAAACATAATTTACCAATGGATTTAGAGCATCCATAAACCCCTGAATAGCCTCTTCTGGTTCTTCAATTGGTCTATAGGTCCTCTAGGTATGGCCTCCTCTTCTGGTGGCCCTCGGGATTTTTTTTATCTTCAAGTGGGAAACACACCATAAATAAGTGCTCCTCTGCCTCTGAAACCTATTCCAATGGATTCCCAACATGCCAAAATTCTAATAATGAATTTTCCTGAGCCCAACTTGGTCGAATATATCTCAATATAGGCCTCATTTACTCCAGGCCAAAAAACTTCCACTAAAACTGGAAGACTACCAGTTAAGTCCATTAAAAGTGGAGCTTCTTCGCATTTGGCATGCTAAACCTACCACCAACATAATCCACACTTAATTTAGTGATAATCATGTAGTTAAGTGGGGTTAAGGCGCGTTTAGCGCTAACCTGCACTTATCCGCAAATCTTGGATTATCGTTCTATAACCACAGTTTAATGTAATTAAATACGTGCTAATCCATGTTTTATATTTCCTGCCAGAATTCTTTAGCCTCTGGTCTTTCATGCATTGGTCACATGTGGGAGGGGGCTGACCCCACGGGGCTGGCTCCCTCCTCCCACATTGTCGACATAAGTTTGAAAATTTAATTAGTGGTGGTGCCCCATATAGTTAAGAACTAATATGGTGGCTTGGTGGCAAGTCGTGGCGCTTGTGGATAGGAGGTCGCGGGGTTGAGCCCTGTGCCTCCACAAAATTTTGTTAAACCATATAAATTCATTTGCCTTCGACCCTTAACCAAATTTCCGTTGTTGGGAGGGTCACGTGGCCTCCGGGCTAGCCACGTGTCATGAACCTATTGGTCCAACACAATCTCCTCGGCCAATAATATGTCGACACTTGGCATCTTCTAGGTGGTACACTTGTGGGAATATTTTGGGTATATTCCCTAGAATATACCTTTTTTTGACTGGGTTGTACGGATGCCTAGTCAGCATCCTTCTCAGCCCTGCACAAAATTTGTGTGTTCTACATGGCAGTCAACGAGCTATAACTCCCTCATACGGAGTTGGATTTTGACGAAACGAATTGAGTCAGAATCAGGGAGACGAGCCGGTCGCGTTCGTTTAGGTTCCACATATTTTTTTAACACTTTGAATTTTGAGCAACTGTTTTCCCCTGATTCAGATTCCTATCACACCTTCCCACTGAAATGCTTTTGGACCCACAAAAGTTGATTATATCATGAGTGTTGAAAAAACTCTTGTTTCCCAAGTTCTATCATCTTTATTCTACTTGGAGAAATCCATGACAACCACTTTAGTCACTAACATGCCTTACCTTGCCTTGCAAATGACTTGGCTCTTCAACCATTTTTCTCCTTTTGCTGTTGACCCAGATATCTAACACTTACTGAATGATGTAAAAATTTGCTGCACTAAAGTGGTCCTTCTGTGTCTGGAAAGCTAACTTGCCTTCCCACTGAGAATCAAGTTCCTCCTTTGCACAAAATTGCATGTGATGCAAGCTTCTCTTTTGGAAACCAAATTTCCAATAAGCCCATATGAGTGAACTACAACTGTGAATTCAAACATCAACAAAAATAGAAAAGAAATGACCATTATTTTACCTCCACAGTTCCAAATTCCACATTTGGAAGAATGCATTTGCCATCTCCTTCTCTTCTTGATTTCAACACATAAATGGTCTATAATGACTACAAGCTTTTTCTGGCTGAAATTTTCTGGACCTCTTGTCACAAACAACAACCATCACTATGAAAAAACCATCATGCAAGAAACATAACTTGACAAAATATCCACTTGCGCCTAAAAAACAAAAAAATTTCTCATTATGTGAACATCGCCATGTACTCTCACATCTTGGTGTAAGAACATCGACCAACCACAAGTCGAAAAAACATGCCTCGTCAAATAGCTGACTCACAAGTCAAGCATAACCATGTGAAATAAGTTGACGATTCTTTTCCAAAACAAAAATAATTTCACATTTCATGAAAACACTTCATCAAAATATCCCTTTCACATTTGGACACAAAATCGACTCTTCCAAGTCGATATTACATGCATGCAACACAAAATCAACCAAGTTGACACTCATGCATGTGAAAATGATCAACACTCTCAAGTTGACAACATACATGTTAAACAAAGCAATCGACCAACACATGTCAATTACTCATGCATGTTCAAACACAATGAAATCATCAAAATTCCATTGTTCATACACACATCTCTCATGCATTTATATGATTCCTTAACTCCCTCACATAAGTAAAATCATCATACAAGAACCACATTCATGTGCATGTACTCAAAACAGTGGAAATAAACAAATTTTATGCAATAAAATGAGTCTCAACATACTCCTCTTTCAATGAACTTCTTGGTGCAAACATGCAACATACAATGTAGAGGAACAAACTATTTTAGTGGCGTCTATCTAGAGAACCAAACAGGTACAAGATCTGGATGAAAAGTCCAACACCTTTCTTATTCATGTCCTATTTTGTGACAGTGGGTACATGATACCCAATCGTTGTCATCGAAAGACCATTCTTCTTGTGCAAAATACCCCAAGCCTTCATGCTTAGGCATTTATTTCACCTCTATTCAGTTCTTGATGCCTTGCTGATTTACACCAAGTCCTAAGCCTTCTTGGTATCCCATATTTTCCAAGATCTTGGACCTAATACCTTTGTTGTGTCTTTCAAAGGCTGCAAAATAATTTTCATCAATATGTGCATATAAATAAGAAGCATAGGCATGCTCACCATTTGTCTCATCTCTTGATTGAGACACAAAGATGGTTTCCTACTACTTCCGGATTGTCAAAGTGTTCTCTTGGACTCTTTTTTCTTCTTATTTCAGCTCCTGAACATAAGGTGCCGATTGAACCTCTTCCACATCATGTGGAAAAAAAGCACAAATATTTCCATCTTCCATCTTGGAAGGATTTTCTACATCAACAAATTGCATCAAATTTGTGGAAAACAAAGAATTTTGTGGTGAAGATGGTGGTGAAACACCATTATTTTTACCTTCTTCCCTTGTGAGACTTGTAGGATATTCTCCTTGAGATATTCTCTTCAAAGCCTCAATACTGTCTGAAGGTGAAACTTGAGGTGGGGCTTCTGGAAACCCTGGCTTCCTTCTCCTTATTCATACTTGGGAAGCTATACCAACAAGTTTTCCTTCTCCTCGCCAGAGCTTCAACCTGGTAAGAATTTTCACCTTAAAAATAGACAACCATCTTTGCACAAAGAAACAAAAGCAACACTGAACTTGAAGCTCTGATACCAACTTGATCTGAATGAGGGAAAACTTGTTAATGCTATGCAAGCTCCCTCATCAGTATTAAAATTGTGTTTCTTATGTGCATAGGAATTTCACTGGGCTTTCAAATTATCACAAGGATTTATTTTTTGGTGTCTTTCAATATGTAATTCCATTAGTATGTTATAGACATGAAACCATTAAGCGCATGAAAGGAAAGTACATCATACAGCAAAACACAAGCCATTTGATGAAGGAGTTCGCCCCACTTGGGCTACATCTCCTTGAATCATCTCTAAGACATGATTCATTGTTATTATGCTCCAAATTCAAAATGAAGAGTACATCAATGTGCTGAACTGAAATGGTAATTTTCTCCTAAAAAGAAACAACTCCTGCAAAGTCCCTTTACCATACACTCACTGTTAGCAACACATGGGCATCTTACCAAGATCCTTTACTCAAATATGAAAGAGCATCAAATTTGCATTTCAATAACTGTAAGTAAATCAACAATTTATTTCTCTACAAGACATAAAGAGAAAATATGAGAAAAATGCTACATCATTGCTACAAATACTACTGTTGCAAACATATGGAGGTCAGAAGATCCTTGCAAGATCATCTCCATCTCAAAGTCCTCCAAGAATTGGCTCAATATCTTAATGATACATACACCCTCTTGGTTCAACTTACAATTTTAACTTGAAGATGTGCTCTAAACATAAAACATAATTTTCCAATGGATTCAGAGCATCCGTAAACCCCTGAGTAGCCCCTTCTGGTTCTTCAATTGGTCTACAGGTCCTCTAAACATGGCCTCTTCTCCTAGTAGCCTTGGGCATATTTTATCTTCAATTGGGAAAACCATCACGAAGTGCTCCTCTGCCTATGAAACCTATTCCAATGGATTCCCAGCATGCCAAAATGCTAAGAATGGCTTTTCTAGAGCCCAATTTGGTCGAATATTTCTCAAGATAGGCCTCATTTACTCTAGGCCTAGAAAACTTCCACTAAAACTGGAAGTCTGCCAGTTAAGTCCACTAAAAGTGGACCTACGCTGAATTTGGCGCGCTCTGCCAATCTGCCAACTTAACTCGTGGTTAAATATGTGTTAAATACGTGATTAGTGGCAATTAATATGCATGTTAAGTGCGATTAGCATTGGCTCCGCTCCTGGTCTCTGCGCTAGGTCACATGGGGAGGGGGATGGCCCCATGAGTTGGCTCCTTCCTCCCCCACCGTCGGCATAAGTTTGAAAAATTAAATAAATGTGCATGCCATAGTCTATTAATAATGAAAAAGGTGGCTTGCTGGTAGTTGTTGGTGCTAGTGTGGGGGAGGTCACGGGTTTGACCCCAACCTTCGCCCCTCCTTGGCATATGAAATTTTTACCCAACGAAACTTTAGAATTTCAGACTTAGGAAAAATAAGTATGCGCCAATACGTTTCCATCGAGGGGGGGGGGGGGGGAACGTGGAAGCCCCTAACTATGCCACATGTCTCTTCTTTATTGGCCAAATTTTTTCCACCATATTAAAAAGTTGTAATTGCACCCAAAAAACACAAATTTTACGTTTGAGAGTCATTGGGGAATTTTCTCCTTCACAACCAACACTGGAAAATTTGGTTGTGACACTTGTCACAGTGTCATTGGGCGAAAATTTGAGAATATTCCTGGAGTGCTGACTGGGCTGCCATGTCCTCAACCTCTCAGTGTTCTGCAATTTTTTTCTCTGTTCTGAATGGTGATCAACAGACCATAACTCCTTCCTTCGAACTCGGTTTTCAACGAAATGAGTTGTGTTGGATTCCTTGTGACAGGCCGGTCACTGTCATTCTGGTTTGGTGCAATTTTAAGAAATTTCATTTTTGAGCTAATTTTTGCCCCTGATTCAGATTCCGATAAGTCTGGTATGAGAAGAACACGAAATTGAAGGCAAAAAACATATATCTTAAAATAAATATGATGATATTGCAACATAGAATATTGATGAAGAAACCAAGGATGATATTCACTACCAAGAAAGCAAGAAGGAATAACTTGGATGTTCTTTCTCAGGCCTCTAAAGAAGCTCAGTAACAGAGAAGGTCCACAAATTTTGAAATTTTTCTTGAGGATATGCAAAGTATTCTGTGTGGGGGAATGTTGAACCCCATTGTTGCTTCTTTTTGACAACTCTCTTATACCTTATCCTCCTTCTTTTTGATTCTAATAACTCTAATGGAGCATCAATTTACAAGGTTTATGGCATAACAGGTACATAATCATCTTCTGTTTCATAAATGTCAATATTCTTTATTATTTAATACAATATTTACATGAGCTACTGAATTACAATGATTCTGCAGCTAATGTTTGATTCTTCAGTGAATTTGAAGGTTTGAAGAGTTCTGAAGCTCCATTCAAAGAACAAGGCATATGGGCAGGTGGAAAATAGTTGGCACAATGATTTTTACCTATTGTCATAACCTAGATCGGTAGGGAAAACATCGTAGTAGCTCATTCAAAGTGAAAGTCAACCACCATGGAAGGCGAATCAAGCGAGTGAGAAATTAGTAGATGCAGATATTTAGCCTCATGATTTGCTTCGTTGATAGAAAATCATGAGAGAATCATGTTATCTTATCAATTTATGTTAATTTTAGTCATTGTCGAGTAAGGAAGAGTATTAATACTTTGAATTAGTTATGAGCACGAGATTATAAATCTACCTCTCGACATGACAACCACAAACTTGGATTTTATTTGAAAAACTTTGTTTCTTGCAAATACAAAACTCTATTTTCCTCTCATTCCTTTTTTGTGTGATTTATCAATGCGAAATTGGTCTTCTAAAGGCGTGATGTTGACACCTACTTCTCACAGGAGGTCCCCCTTGAGTTGTAAGGTTTTCATTAACTATAGATAGTATTTCAATTCTCTGTTTGTTGTAGCATTTCATTAGTTTGTTTAAATGTTGAAGTTTGATTTTATCGTGAACGCTTAGGATTGTTTTTAGAGTAATATTTCTTAATCATTTTTATGTAAAGTGAAGCGAGATCTCTTGTGCACATGGACATAGTATAGGTTGATACAAATGCACAGTGTATTTGTAGGATTTCAATTTCGAGTTAATCTCTTTTTGTCAAAAGTAATTTAAATTTAGTTTCATTATCAAGTGTGATTTCATTTCAAGCAAGTATGATTTCATTTCAAGCAAGTATGATTTCATTTCAAGAAATTCTGATTTATTTCAAGCAGAAGTGAAGCAAGTGTGATTTTTCTTTGAGCAAGAGTGATATTTATTTATGCAAAGTGTGATCTTTATTTTGAGAAAGTGTGATAATTTTATGATGATTTTAGTTTGCAATTAATTCTTTTAAGCAAGCGTGATCTTTTTTATTTTAGAGTAACATATTTATTTTCATAGTTAGCATGTGAATCTCGACATCTCAATTTAACTTAGGAATTTCTCGAATAATAAGGACTCCTAGCACATACAACGCACATACATTTCATCTGTAAACTAGACCTAGTTGATAATTCATGTAAGTAATTTATATCCAATTAAATTACCAAAAAACTAACTCATAAAATTATTTATCTCATATATTTTAAGTTATTTGTGCATTAAGTGCATAGATCTACTTATAAGAGCAACGATCATTGTAAATTTTGTAAATTATTTTTTGTAAATAATTTCTCTCTAACCCTTGTACGTAATTTTCTATTTTGTATATAGCCATTGGGGTTTTTATCTTAAAATTCTTGTAGATCTGAAGAGGATGTCCAGGCTTTTGTTCCTTAAATTCATTTTGTAGGTGGATCATCTCTAGATCGAGGAAGAGACCAAGTTTCTAAAGGCTCTAGCCCTCACCTAGCTTAGACAACTAGGGTTTATGGTTATCATTGCATTTTTTTAGGGTCGTCAAGCAGTTGAGGAAGGATGTAAGGGTTTTAGAACCTTTCTAGGCCTCTACAAAAGTTTTATTTGCATTTTGGAGGCCATATACACTCAGTGAAAAATGTATAAGGCATCTGCTAGCCTTGAAGCTCTGTTATCACTACAAATTCGATTTTTATCAAGGGTTTCACATCTAAAAAATTGTAAATATAATTTTGTAATTATTTATGACGGGTTGGTTGTTGCAGGAATATAAACAAATTTTTGGGCTCATATATGATTTAAAGGCTTGATTTGGCTAGCTTCTAGGGTTATTGACCATTATAGGCCTAGTCACACACTTATTTATTCCTAATTACCCTAGTCGTAGGCCTAATAGGGCTTGATATTGTTGCATATGGTATAAGGACTAAACCTTGTCATTTTGCAGGACTAAATCCAGCACTTTGCAAGGGTTTTTTCATTGGCTAAGGCTTGTAACTAACCCATCTTTGATTTGATAATTTGATGACTCCTTATAGGACTAGCTGCAAGGCCTAGAAGCCCAAATTTGGCTAGCCGCAAAGCCATTCATGGTCTTCTTATACCTCATCTTATTTTAAAGAATAACAATTGTGTCTACACGATAATTTCTCTTTTTATTTAGATGATTTTATCACTAGTTTATGTCTAGGGATTTCTGCTTTGACATCTCAATGTGCCACATCATTATTTAATGGTAGGTCGCAAGACTAAGAGACCTTATCCCCCTATTTGTGAGCCTTAAGGAGGTCGAATACCACTCATATTTGAAGCCACCCTTTAAGGGGTTATCACATTTAAAATTTTTACAACAAAAGGCTTGAAATAATTAAAAGTGGTCACATATTATTGAGAAATCTAAAGGGAAATGATTAGAGTGATTTATCTTTCTTTGATAACTGCTTGTGAAGTATTTTTACATATTCTTACTTATTAGCTTCTATTATTATTATTATGTTTGTGTATCATAAAAAAAAAACCAAAAATAAGAAGAACAAGAACACATAATATAGGTTGCAATCCAGGGCCAAAACCTCTCCACTTGAGAGGAAAACCCACAAATATCTTCTCCTCCTTATATATTCTTCAATTAACAAATTCCAATATCTTAAGACCAAGAAAAATACCCTCCAATACCAATTCCAGCCTTTCCATATGATGTGATTTCCTTTTCCAAGTCAAACCCAGTCAAATCTCTTCCAATAACACAACTTCGAACTCCAGCTACAGAATTTCGGCCTCCACTGTAGACCTGAAATTTTTGTCCCTCCTGCAATTGTTGCTACCACACATGTGAGATAATTTTAGCCTCCCAGGGCTTCCTTAGGCCTTCACTTTTCTTTATCTAACTTCTGGAGCTTTAGGATGACTTCTTTTGACATTCACTTGAACTTCTTGTATTCTCTTATTCAAGATCAAAATTGTAGAGGAAAACCCTAGATCTACTGCAAAAAACCTAGCCTTTATTCACACGTGTGAGAGAGAAATATCCCAAAACCAAGTATTATTCATCCTCTTGCTTCTTTGCTACCTTCTTCCTCTTCTTCCTTCGCTTGGATGAGTGAGATATGAATGTGTTTTAAGGAGGTTGAGTTCCATCCTTTATATAGGCTTCTCAATGGTGGACATGGCTCCTCAAATTAGGCAGAATTTCTAGCTTCGAGGCCAACTTGATCTTGTAGGGTATTTTGAAATTTTTAAGGACAAAAATATTTTTCTTTACAAGTTACAATGCGCCCGAAGGGGTATTCAACTTACGACAATGAATATTTTGACTTATTGACCTAGGAAAAACCTTAGAAGCACTCAATGGGTGCTTGACCTATAAAACAAAATACCTTTAGCATGAAAGCCATGCTCCCAAAATAATATTTTTCTTTCATTTTAAAACTTACAAGAATCAAAAGTACATTTCATATTTATGAAGATCGAACCTAGTTACACTTTTTTCAACACTCCCCCTTAACTAGGGAGGTATTCATAAATGGTGTCTAGACATTCTCAATTTGAAGAGATATCATAAGAAGAGTTGTATTGGTGACCCATATGTTTAGCATCATAACAACCAACATTGTCATATAGCAAGGCCTTGACTAAAAGCTCTATATCTCCACAATATCATAGCACAATGCTAGAAAGACCAATGATTTATAGACACCATCATCATTGTCTCTCAAGGTACATACCCCACCCAATTATTCACAAAGTATGACCTTCCTTGGACTATTCTTATCTTGGATAGCTAGTCCTCAAATAATATAAGTCCACGACTACTCTTATCTTTGATTCCCTACCTCATCCTCGAAGAGTATCGGATGCCAAATGCTTACCCAATCCTCCATTGTGTCTTCCCAAGTGAAGACAAGAATGATGTGCCTATCTCTCCCCCTCAAATTAGGAGGATACATCAATCAAACCAAGATTGTCTCTCAAATACACAAGCTTCTTATTAGGAACAAATTTTGTCAATATGTCAGCTACCTGCTCATCGGTGGAGATATATTGTGGCTACACCACACAATCTTGTACTAGCTTCTGAATGTAGTGATACTTGTTGTTGATATGATTTGTCTTTCCATGAAATATTGGGTCTTTAGAAAACCATATACAATTGGTGTTATCACAATGTATCAGTGTATGTTCCATAGGTCCTTCGAATAGTTTAGATAACAACTTCCTTAACCAAACCGCTTCTCTGCTTAATTCATAGGCTGCAATATACTCAGCCTTAGAACTACTTAAAGAAAATATATGTTTATGTTTTCTCATTCATGAGATTATGGAGGATCCTAAATTGAAACACCCTCCCGTATTACTTCTTCCATATTTCTCACTACCTCCTCAGTGAGAATATATATATCCAATCAAGTGGAAATCATTCCTCCTATCATATTTCAGGCAGTAGTGGATGGTACCTTTCAGATATATCAATATATGTTTTGTTGCTATCCAATGATAATGCTTCCTCTCCACTTGGAACTCACTCAAAACATTTACTACAAAACACATGTTTGATCAAGTATTCACCAAGTACATCGATGAGCCAATAAATTTTCTATACTTAGAAGGGTCCATAGGGCTCGATTCAGAACTCCTTAGTATTTTCATATTTGTGATCATCAAGGTTGTCATAGGTTTGCAATCCTTCATGTAAAACTTCTTCAACATATTGATCACATACTTTTCCTGACCTAGATAAATCTCATCAGGTCCTTGCTAGAATTCCAGTCCCAAATAGTAATGCATCAGCCCTAGATCCTTCATGTCAAATTATGCTGCTAGTTGCTTCTTGCATTCTTCAAATCGACCTTCTACACCTGTCGAGAAGATCATCTACATACAAAATAATGATTACTGGCTCTCCCTTCACAACCTTAATATAAAGGCTCAGATCAACATAAATCTTTGCGAAGCCTAATATCTCTAGGTATGCATCCATCCTATCATACCATGCCCTTGGAACTTGCTTGAGGCCATATAATGCCTTCTTTAATATGAAAACATATGCCTTTCTTTCCTTAACTTCAAACCCAAAAGGTTTCTCTATATAAACTTCCTCATTAATGGTTCCATTCAGGAATGCAGTCTTGACATCCATTTGGTGGATGTTCCATCCCATCAATGCTTCATAATAAACCAACAAAAAAATAGTAGTATACCTTGTTGTTGGAGCAAATGAATCTTCATATTCGATGCTTTCTTGCTAAGAGAAGCCCCTAGCCACAAATATTTCCTTATATTTATCAATGCTTCCATCTGCTGCATGTTTGATCTTGTAGAGACACTTGGAAGTTAACACATATTTGTCTTCAGGCCTAGGTACGATCTCCCAAACTCCATTCTTCATTATATATTAATTTTCTTCATTCATGGAATCCTTCCATTCTTGGTGATTGAAAGCTTCCTCAAAAGTGGATGGCTCTGCTTCTATTAGTTTTTTCATGTAGGCTGCATATCCAGAATACCATTTCGGATTATTTCTTTCCCTGAATGTACATTGAGTTTCCCCATGCCCTTCTACATATAGTACTGTAGACTTTAAACAATTAGGCATTTTTCTAGTTTCAGGGATTACCGTAGTTTTTATAGGTTCAGAGGGACCTTCATCATCATGGTTTGATTCTTCTTCTTCACTAGTAACTTCTTCTTTAAATATAAGAAGTTCTTCATCATCAGAGTCCATAGGGGGATCCTTTGATTTCTTTAATGCAATACTTTCATAAAATATTACATCTCGACTAGCTTCTATCCAGTGTCCTTCCTTTATGTAGATCCTATAAGTCTTAGAAGAGTTACTAAAACCAAAAAATGCTCCCTTCATGCCTAATGGATCCAACCTATTTCTCTTGTCCTTTGGTATATGTATATAGACCTGACAACCAAAAATTCAAAGATGATCCGCTGTTGGTTTCTTCCAAGTGAACACTTCTTTTGGAGTTTTTTTTATCTAGAGACCCATGGGGACTTCGATTTTTTATGTATATAGTTGTCTTTTTAGCTTCACCCCACAGACATTTCGGTAAATCTTGATCATGTATCATTGATTTTACACTTTCTTCAATGGATTGATTCTTTCTTTCTACAAATCCATTTCGTTCGGGATTATATGTGACTATCAACACCCTCTTAATCCCAAACTCCTTACAGAAAGTGATGATTTACTTAGATGTATATTATCCGCCATTATCGGATCTTAGTATCTTAATTATTATTTATGTAAGTTTCTCTACTTCAATTTTGAATACTTGAAATTTGGTAAATACTTCATCCTTATATCTCATTAAGTAAACCCAAGTTTTCTTTGAATTATCATCTATAAATTTGACATAATATATATGATCTCCAAGTGATTTAGGAGTCATAGGACCACATACATCAGAATGAATAGGATCCAAGATTTATTTTTACCGTGAAACACTACTTACAAATGTTCTCTTGGTGTTCTTACCCAATGCACAACCCTTGCATACACCTTCGTGATATTCTTTTAGTTCAGGGATTCCCTCTACTATTGAGTTTAGGGTTGGAAGGATTTTGAAATGGAGATGACCGAATCTTCTATGAAAAATTTCACATGGGTTGAAATAATCCTACAACTAAGTATCCATTATATGGATGACATTTAGACATGGTATTGACCAATTTTATTCTAGGTCTAAAATTGATTACTCCTATATTAATTTTGAAAAAAAATTTCCTTAAATAATTTTGTTTGTGAAGATTTTAAATGAATAGGTGAGTGAACATTTCTTCTCTCTGTAAGAGGGGATTTTGGGTTGGTTTGTAGATTCTATGTTCTACTCTGTAAAACCAAAATCCTAAGTTCAATATAGTCACCTATATTTCCCTGTAGAGTCGCCAATTTTTCATACCAGTTTCATTAAAAACTCAATTTTGTATTAAGCTACAAAATTATGCATCCATCATTGTTGTGTTGTGCTTAAAGTGACATTAAATTTTGCTTGTTTCTATCTATTCTGTGATCAAAGGGGGGGGATACCATATAATAATTCTGACATTTAATTAGTGTATATTATGTGCATGTTCTATATGTAATGGAAATGTTTGATGTTGATTGAATGATGACTAAGCCTTGATAGACTCATTATGTTTTTCAACTTATAGATGTGAATGTTATGCAAGCCAAATGCATGAATGCAAATAACTCAAGGATAGATTTTCCTCAAAAAAGAATAAAAGGAGAGTTATAAGTTTTTTCCATACTCTGAGATTGCAAATAATTGGATATTGTTTTTATAATGGAAATGTTATTACAATGGCATACATGGTATCTATTGTTGCAATGGCTTATTTTTTGTGGAAATAACTGACACTTTATGGGCCCAAGTGTTATATGATATATAGATGGGGTTCAAAATTGCATTTTGCATATGGTATGTTTCACTTTTTAATTCATGGTTGAGCTACGGTTCCCTTTGCGGCTTTGAATATGGTACATGAGTGTTATAATGGTTTTGGATTTGTTGTTATATTTGATGATGCATTACTACAGATATATGGTAAGAGTTTCATTGAAATTTGTATCCTCGCCTTTGTATTTAATCCACACACTGAATGCAAGCGTGTTGTGTCATTTGGATTGTTGATTTTTTTTGGTTTTAACTCAATTCTGTAGTAGTTCAAATACCATTTCTGAACCCACTAAGCATGAGGTGGCTTGGCACTACTCTAAGTTTTAAATGTTGGGCTTTGGAATGGGGAATTTTCTCCCAGCTATTGAATGCTCCAATCCATAAAAATGATTAAGAGTTGGTAATTGTTTTTGTTGTGGGATTGATGAAACTCCATATTAATGGTTTCTTGCATGGCAATCATACATTCCAAAATTGGGAACCCATGTTTGTTTGGGAAGTTTTATCTGATGTTATTCACATTATTACTCTGCTAGTTACTATGGAATGATTTAAGTTTTAAAAAAAATCATAAAGTGGTCCATAGGACAACTACTGTATATTCTTGCAAGTCGTGTGTCGACTAGTTCAAGGGTTTATTAGTTAAGTTTATATTTTATGGTTGATTGCACAATGAATTGTATTTTTGGCATTAGTTAATGGCTCTTTGTTGCATTTAATTTTTCCCTACCTTTTTTTATACTAACCATCATTGTTGTGTATTCAATCATTTCTTGTCATGGAAATAATATTTGCTCTGTATAATCTTTCAATTGCAAGTATAAATTATCAACAATTTTAATAAAATTGGTTGTTGAGCCTTATGTGGCTCAAAGTTTTCTTTCAAACTAGGGTTTTGCAAAAAAAATCTCTGTTTATGAGTACTATGGAGAGAAATTTGAAAAATTAATTCTATCCCATGTCAAATTATAAAATCCCTCATACATATCAACTCAATTCTTTTTGAACCCTCTGTCTCGCAATATATCCATCTGTTTACATGGTCCTCCTCTCTTTTTTCTCATTGTTTTGATTCGGAATTAAAACCTTCATTTTATTATAAAACCCCTAACTTTGAAGATGCATTCATGATTCCATTTATTATTGTATTGAGATATAATAGCTATATTTTTAAAATTATTTATAGTCTCTATCGAAATTTTCATATATAACAGGATATAACAAGAGGTCGAACTTGTGAAAAGAAAAAGTAAAACTAGAATAAAGAGTAGAATAAAAAGAAGAATCAGTCTAAATGGCATTTTACCATGGTATAAAAGGGAATATTTTTATAAATTTATAGGGGTTTCATCACCCCTGTTCGATTTGACTTTTAATATTCATCACACTCCTCCTCTTACCCCCACAAACACTCATATTCCCTCTGCATTAGAGCTCATTGACCCTTGTCTTGAATTGAATCTTATTGTATTAATTCTAAAGGAAAATGTGTTGGTATTTGTTTTATAAACTTTGTTTTTCTAGTTGTTGTTGTTAATATTGTGATTCACTTGCAAACATGAGTTCTAGTTCACATAGGTCAGGAAGGATGGGTTGTGGCTGAGAAAATAGACCACCTGGTATTTGGGATACTGAGAAAAATAAGAAGATACATTTATATGTGCATTTTAATTTTGAATCTGAAGAATTTAACCAATTGGATACATTTGGACACTTGTTTTTAGGCTCATCGAATGTCACTTGTCAACATCTTGTCTGCCAGCAAAGTACCTCTTCCCCTCTGAGGTCTCATCCAAATATCCATGAAATTACTATTCAAATCCTTGTTGGTAATTCTTGGGATAATGTTCATAAACATGACTGGAACCAACCACCAAACCCTTCTCATGTAGATTAAAGAGATTGGGGACAAGTCCTCACCGGTCTTGATTTCCATATATTTTCTCTTTCCCATTATTCCACAACTCATTCACAATCCTCTTTGTCTTAGGAATTTAGTCCTGATTCTGGTTTTAAAAATATGGTGTTTGTTACTAAAAATACTCACGTAATTCCTATTGATGCTCTTTCCACAAAGATTTCTATTTTTGTTCATTTTCCCTCCAAATTTGATGATTTTGAGCCACTACTTGAAATTTTGTTTGTCGTGATTGTGAGAAGTCTACCCCTAATCCAAAGTGTCCCAATTCTAGTTTTACTTATACAGCTACATCGGTGTAGATAAGGGAAAGCAGGTTTTGATTCATCAAGTTGTTGATAACATTTTGGACTACTATGTGGTTTTTTATAACAATTTTGTGATAATTTTGGTGATCACCTCTTGTGGAATTTTTATGTACTTTCTTCTATGAACATATTACACACATACACACACACACATAGTATTATTAAATGAGATTCAATTTTGATAATTGACCATTATGCAATGCATACCTATGTGATCCGTGAGGTTCCATAAGGCCTCAAAATAAAATTGCTAAAAATTTGATGGGAACAATGCCATGTCGAAGAAATCGATGAGACAATTCCAATGCAACTTGAATCGTGTCTAATAGAGCTCGTATGAAAAAATCATGAGGCATGAATCTAGAAAAAAAGATTGACAAGGCTTCCATGTTGCAACATCAAAATGTGACATGTGGAAATTCCGTATAGGCTGTAATGATGACATCGTGTCCATAAAAATGATGTTGCATGATGATACAACATTTGTACAACTAACTTGGAATGATGTCATAGAATTCGTACAACTAACATGGCGGCCATACAACTTTTGTGGCATGATAATGTGGAAGAAATACAATTGACACGTCGTGATGATGTGGCATCATTGCAGGTCAACACATGGCACAATGAGCTGAGAGATGGCATTGAGTTGGTGCTGATGTGGTAGAGGTCATACATCGAGGTGGCATCAAACTGGGCAAGTTACATAGCAAGTGGCAAGCTGACTGGGTTAAAAATGGACATGTGGAAGGTTGCTATGTGGCCTAGTTGGAGGATTCCATGTGTCACCTCGAGAATGGATAAAAAAATTTCAAAATCCGCTCCTAACTAGCCATCATGAGAAATGAACTCTGGCCAATGTTGGGACTAGCCAACGGCTTGGTTATTAGGAAAATGAATTTTATTGTAAAGGATTATAGGAATTATATATTTGAAATGATTGTTAAAATATACTATTAAATGGGGAGGCACATGGGTTTGACCCTGAGACCTCTCCCCAACAAACCACCTTATTACTACTTTTATGTTCGCTCAATGGGAGAATTTGATAATAACAACATGAAATTGTTATTTAAGCCATGGTTATTTATCGCCGAGGGGGAGACGAGACATGTGCCTAGTCATGGGAATGAACTCTGACATAATAACTACAAAGGTATGTTTGTGTGGCATAGTCTATGAGGCACAGGATCCTAGAGAGGTCCAAAGGTGATGGTGATAGAATCCTATGGTGTTTATAGTCATTCTTCGTAATTTTTCGAGACGATTCCACTAGTGTAGACATAATTAGGATCTCAACATCGGATACGAGGGCTCATGGTTAAATCCCACATGTGTGATTAATGCTTGACACAAATTTCGAGTCATAGATGCCCTTTTTATAAGTTGAACATTTTTACAGTCAAAAGTTGTAGAATGACAAGATGAACCTGATGGTGTTGTTTTTAATAAGTTTTGAGCAATGAAACTGAGGGCTCATGGTTAAAATCCCATATGTGTCATTAAATCCTGACAAAAATTTTGATACAAAGATGCACTTTTAGACACTGGTGGTGTTTAAAGTCAAAAGTTGCAAAATGGTGAGATAAACCTTTCGGTTTTTTCTCAGTTTTGGGTATTTGGTCGAGCATTTTGGCTCGAGAATCAATGTAACTCTCATTTATTATTGATTTTCCCTTTTTAAGATTTTTAAGATGGAGAATATGTATTTGAATATTCTGTATGGTATTTTCATGTTTTATAAAGGAAGCAAGATATAAATCATTGTAGATAACTCTTTGTTTGATATTGTGCACAAAAATCGAGATGGTGCAACACTGAAAATGGCACATTGCCAATTGAAGTGAGATTTTTTGGAGAACATTTTTTTGCAGGAGAGACATTGCGACTAGAAGCAAGAGTTATTTGGAGAAAATATGTTAGAAGAACAAACATTTCCAGTTGAAGTGAGAGTTCAATCCTTTTGTATTGACAAAGAAGAGCATCTCTATTGAGGAAAAAATAATGAAGTGGCTACACAGTTGAGCGAAGCCTAGAGACATAGCCCACACTGGGTGAACTCGATTACCAACTCGGTGATCCCTTCTCTTATGTGATTGGTTTCTTGTCTCATGTTTTCTTATGCATGTTAATTTCACAATTATGATAATTAAGTGCATTAAGTAATGGATTTGGAGACTATCAACACATTTTCAAGTTTAATATTCAAATTGGATTGAATTCTTCTAATGCAATCAAGTCATAAGATCACTATTAAGAATCATGGTCATGTTCAAGGGGCTTTAAACCAGATCAAGTTTGGGATCTATTGCCTCTCGGACCCATATCAACTTTGGCATCAGAGCAGGTCTAATATGGATTGTAGGTGTTGAATCAAAGACGAGAAAAACATTGAAGGATGCATGGTTAAAATAACTTTAGGAAGTCAACTAGAGTATTCAATTAGAGAATGCAAAGATGAGAATATTGCTATAAGAAGCAAAAGAGGATAATCATAGATTGAAAATTCAGTTACAAGCCATATACGAGGCCTTGGTAAAGTTGCAATGTAATGAAGTCTTAGCGCAACCATCCTCACCTGATACATAATCGAAAACTGAGGTAAAAAATGTTAGTAATTCTTTAGTTTCATGTTCTTCCCATTATGATAATGGTTTTGGTGCTTTTGAAAAGCATACTACAGAAATATTCTTGAAGCTAATGAAGAAAATGGGATATGAAGGAAAAGGCCTTGGAGTAAATGGGAAAGCCATTATGAATCCCATCCAAGTATTAGAACTAAATCAATATGTAGGACCAGGCTAAGTGAAAGAGGAAGATGGAGAATTATTCAAGACCACCAATGAAAGAAACTCCAAAGCCACATAAGAAAGAGAGTCTTCAAGTAACGAGTCTAAATCGATGTAGGTTGTGAGCACATTACACCATCTCCACAATTGTGATTGCAAGTCATCTCCAAATGGAGGTGAGAATTTTAGAGGATGAGCTAAGTCAAGGTCCCCTCATTAGATCTGCACCAAATACAACCACTATTCCAACATCAATTTTTATTATAATAAAATTGGCAATGTAAAGAAAAGTTTATGCCATAGAAAACTGCAAATTTTGTGGTTTTAAAAACCATGTTACTGCCAAGTGTTGGAAAATAATGGATTTGTATAGGAAAATTATTTTGACTAGGAAGGAGACATGACATAAATACCTCTATCCAAATCAGGGAAGAAATAAGGGAAAGAAAGTCTGGATGTTGAAAAACTAATGCACCTATTGCAACAAGAGTGGGAACCAGAGAGCTACTTGTTGGAAGCTCCATCCAAATCTATGCCCAAATAAGGACTAGAAGAATCTGGATGCACCTGTGAAGAAAGAAACCTTTGTGCAGGAACCAATAGATGATGAAGTAGAGCACATTATAACCCTCCATGAAGCTTCTTAGGAAAAAAGGCAACTACAGGAAGAAATCCCATTAACTTGGTTGGGTAAGAGATGGGTAGCCTTTTTAAGTAGTTTAGTGTGGCCACCATTGTAAATCACATGTTTCTTTTGAAGACCCCATAGATGGGATTTTTGTTGTTGTTGTAAAAATGATGAATTGTATAACATCTCTTAAGAATGAAAAATAGTGATATTTTAGGCCTTTTGTTGTGTAGAAAAGGGTATAGGTTCTGTTGTAAATCAAAGAAAACATGTATAATATTTGTATGTAAACATTTGGGGTCAATAAGTACTTTAGTTGGGAGGAATTATCTAGGAGTATGTAAAAGATCTAAAAAATCCAAAATTTGATGTAAACATCTCCATGTTGAATAGATCAATGAGACGATTCCAACGCGACTTGAATAATGTCGAATGAAGCTTGTATGCAAAAGTTATGGCAGTCTAAATTTCACATGAAGCATGCAAAAATGTTGACAGGGTTGACACATGGCATCACTAGGATGTTACATGTGGTAGTTATGTACATGACGTACTAATGATGTGGCTTATGTACAACTGAACTGACACGATGATGCAACATCTGCACAAATAACATGGCATGATTGTGTGGTGTCTATATAGCTGGCGTAGGAAGCATAAAAATGATGTGACATGATGACGTGGTGAACATACAATTGACGTGGCCACATTTCAAGTCGAAACATAGCATAATGAGCTGATACATGGCATTGAGTTGGTGTTGATGTGGAAAAGGTCGTATGTTGAGGTGACATTAGACTAGGCATGTGACATGGCAAGCGAAAAAATGAATGGGCTATATATGGACCAATGGAATCTTTCCACGTGGTCTAGTTGGAGGGTGTCACATCACACCTTGATTATGGCCAAAGAAAGTTCAAAATCCATTCTTAATTGACCAATGTGAGAATCAAACTCTAGTCAATGTGGGGACAAGCCAATGAATTTTTTTGTAAATGTTGCTAGGAATTCTATATTTAAAATGATTGTTAAAACATATTACTAAAGGGGAAGGCCCAAGGGTTTGACCCCAAGACCTCTCCCCTATGGACCATCTTATAATTACTCCACCAAATGGGAAAATTTGATAAGTTTGCCACGAAATTGTTATTTAATCCATATTTATTTATCTCCAAGGGGGAGATGGTACCTGCGCCCAGTCACGGGCACGAACTCTAAGGTGGTATGTAATAATTGCAGAGGTACGTCTATGTAGCACAATGTATGAGTCAATTGAGACAAGAGAGATTTAGAAGTGATAGTGATAGAATTCTATTGTGTTTATAGTCACTCTTGATCATTTTTTAAGATGATTCAACTGGTACAAATAGAATTTGGATTTGAGCATAGGATCAGTGGGCATATGGTTAAAGCCCAAACGTGTCATCAATGGTTGACACAAATTTTGAGACAAAGATGCAATTTTTAAAAGATGGTCATGTTCATAGTAAAAATTTGAAGAATGATGAGACATACCTATTGGTGTTATGTTTTCTAAGTTTTGAGCATCAAATGTAAGGGCTCATGGTTAAAATCCCATATGTATCATTAATGTTTGTAATAAATTTCAAGACATAGATGCACATTTCAGAGGTTGGTCGTGTTTACAATAAAAAGTTGTAGAATGACTAGATAATTTTTTTGGTGTTGTGTTTGTTGAGTTTTGAGTAGCGAATCTGTGGGCTCATGGTTAAAATACCATATGTCTCATTAATGCTTGGCATGAATTTCTAGACAAAGATACACTTTTTAGAAGCTAGTCGTGTTTATTCAAAAGTTGCAGAATGATGATATGGACTTGTTGGTGTTGTGTTGGCTAAGTTTTGGGTATCTGATTGATCATTTTGGATCATGAACCAACATAAATCCCATTTTATTGTTTATTTTCCCTTTCTGAGATTTGTAAGAGGTATAATATGTACTTGCAGATTTTGTATGGTATTTTCATGCTACAACAAGGCAGCAAGATCTCGATCATTGCAAATAACTCTTTGTTTGAGCCTGTGCACACAAACCAAGATGATGCAACATTGAAAAGGTCACATTTCCACTTGAAGTGATATTTTTTAGAGAAAGTCTCTTTCAAGGAGAGACATTGCCACTAGAAATGAGAGTCCTTTGTAGAACATCTCTTTGAATAATACAATGCCACTAGAAGTGAGAGTTCTTTGGAGAACGTCTCTTTGAAGGAGATACATTGTCACTTGGAGTGAGAGTTTAGTCATTTTGTAT